>JAPCYS010002037.1:0-42787 GCA_028641055.1 Alopecurus myosuroides
ATAGTTGAGAAATTCCCGGTCTTAGATCCTTAAGATCAACACACACACTCTTTTTACCCAGAATTTGCTGTTATAATCACTCGGTTATGGTATGACGTTAGACAAAACCGAAATAACCTTTTGAGCATGCACGATCTTAATACCCTCGTGGTCTTAGGATGTGTTAGTAAATTAACCATGATGTGATATAAATAACAACATTGTGATAAAAATATCTTGTAGCATATCAACAAGTTGGGTTTACCCAGCCACATTATTCTGCCGAAAATGTTCTCTCACTTTTGTGGCAACCATTTTCCCATGAGAAGACAAACAGCTTCATCAATCAAAGAATGATTTAGTATAAGAGCCAAGAGTATGGTCCATATTTGTGTTCACGTTTCTAAATGCAAGTATGGGTTTTCCTATGAATATAAATCAGAAACCACAATAGTTGTAGTAAGAAACAAAAACATATATTATTAAGAATTTATTAATAATTTTAGTATTGCCTATTGGGTATAGCTCCATAAAGCACTACCTATCTAATTAGTTTGGTTAGTTCCCACTCACAATATTTCATTACTTGCATTATTGTTATCTTCGTACGTAAACGAAACATGATCCAAAATATGTTCTGCAAACTTATCTATAAGTGTACGTGTATTTGCTTAATCGGCATTTTTTACTCGCTCTTATGCAACAGACCCTGGAAATTATCCTAGGATCCAAAATAATGTCCACGAATCCATGAAAACATGAAAATAAGGTGTTTCGGCAAGATCCGAGGAACCACTTACTAGAATATCCATGACTTTGAAATATTCATGGGACACCACAAGGGAGTCCTATAGCCCACTATAATGACTAAAAAACACGATAAAGATGTTTCTTTTCATCTTTAAACATACGTCTAGAACCATGAAATAAATAGTAATGGAGAAACTTATGGTAATAATCCTCATATGTTATGTAGTTATCCATACATTGAATATTTTAAAAAATGGCGTGCTAAAATTAGACCAGGGGGACATGATGTTAGCTGGATTCAAAATTGCTTTAAATGGAGACAATGCAGATTAAGTAGATATTAATTAAAAGATAAACTTTATGCATATCCAAATGGGGATATGTTATAAATTGTCCATTCAATGGAAATATTTAAATGTTGAGTGAACCACCCAATAATATTAGTTTAAAACTATCCATAAAAGATCTTAGGTATACTCTATATATTCGCTTCTTCGTATAACATAAAGCGATAACAGATTCATACAAGTTTAAGTATTTTAAGTAACCGCTTCTTTTTCCTATGGGTCGCGATTATGTTCTCATTTTAGTCTTAATGTGTCTTTTAGTCGCACCTTGCTACCACAGTTTGGTTGAGCCAGTAGATGATGGTGGTAATATGTTGACCAAAGAGAAGGTATGATTCGACATACAAAACATATTTAACTTATTTCTTGCACAACGTTCTTCTATCTCTTAGGACACTTAAAAATGGTTGTTATTAGAAACTTAGTCGATCAAATTGTTCTTTTTTTGCTGACATAATGATTACGTGCCTCAAGAAGATGGCACAAAAATTGTAGGGAGGCTGCACCTTTAAAGTTAAACATGATTATTTACTCCTAACTCTTTTTATATGCTCCCAATTGAAACTATTGCACTACATGTTGAAACAACACAAGCTTACAACTTAGTAAGACAATTGTTCTAACCAGCCAAACTTAACTTTGTATTTTGCAGAACACTACTCTCTTGGTACCTAAACCATTTCGCTTCATCCCGGGAGCGAAATTTACAGATGGTGGAGGCAACACTATATCTCATGTACTCTCTCTCTCTCACTCTCTCTCTCTCTCTCTCTCTAGCTATATTTGGCTATGTTGGTGGGATATTTGATCGAACCTGGCGATACAAGCACACACATCACATAACCATATGTGAATCATGCCATGTGATAAAAAAGTTTAAGTAATGCACATTCAAGAAAAAAAAACATAGTTATAATTCATTGATAGATAATACTGTAAAATTCACATGCATGACTTGCTTTCCTAACTTGTACTTCCTCCGGTTCTCTAGAGGTTGCCATTTTTACATGTAAACAGTGAGCACAAAACATTGAGAAAAAGTCATTTTGGAAGATACTTATAGTGCTCATAAAAATAATAGATTGCGAATGAACTATTAGTAACAACTTTGTGCATATGATTTCAATTAAATAGTCCAAAAATTTAAAAAAGCATAATTAAATATCTAAAGTTTGACTTTATCTTTTTCTAAAATGGTAGACTTTAGGGAAGTGGTCGGAGTAATTGGTCAGGATAAATTATGGGTATCTTTTAAATGAATAAAAGGGGTCCACTGTCAATAGTACTTTACTTTTTATCGAAATAGATTTTATTGAGAGGCACATGTGTTTAATCAAGAAGACTAGATACGGATGCATATACCTGCATGATCAGATGAAATAGTTTGGAGATTTTTTTACTATATATATTTTTTATGGATTGTTCATTAATTTGAAATATTTTTTGTATCACTAGTACACAATGTGGCACACGGGCATAGGAAAATATCATGGTCTTCGAGCTGAAATGAGTATATGGGGTTCACCAAATCAACAATATTCTCAAGACTCTGGAGCAGCAATACAGATGTATTGTCAAGATGGAGGACACTACAGCTTAATTGAAGCTGGATTTCATGTGAAAATATGATCTCACTCATTCTGATAAACTAAAATAGATTTTAATAACCTAGTAATTTTAATTATATTATGTTTTGTTTTGCAGGTTTCCCCATCGTTGTACCATAATAGAGATGTTCGCTTCTTTACATACTCAACGGTAAGAGTTATCCATGCCACTTTACAAACTGCAAAGCATTGAATTTTCATACATCAACATAAACATGTTTTCTTGTACCATTTCTCAGAAGGACACAAAATTAGCAGGATGCTACAACTTGCATTGTGCGGGATTTGTTCCTGCAAAAGGAGCGGCACTAGTGCCTGGACAAGCAGTTGCTCCCCACTCAATTTATGGAGAAGTTGATCAATACGTCAGGCTTAGCTTAAACGAGGTGCGCCTTTGCTCGTGTAGATACTAATAATGTCTAGTTAGATCATTGCATTTCATCATATACATAGACAATAAACATGCATGTTGCTATACATTTTTAGTGAAAGCTTATTCTACTACATTATTTACTCCATTATTCAAAAGTAATTATATATATTTAAACATTGTATCATAGTATGGTTGAGTAAATCTGTGCATTATCCCGTTAGGTATATGTATGTAAGAACCTCACCTGCAAACATGGTCATGCATGAAAACCTCTAGTACATAACTCAAGAGAACAATGGATGAGATTTAGCTCAATTTTTAGAAATTTAATATAAAATTGTGCATATATTCCACATACTCAAGGAATGTAACAAGTTGTTAACTTACTGTCTAATTAGATCTAAAATATTAAGATTTGAGAAGAAAAAGCTGAAATTTGATCATGTGTTAAATTTCTTAATTAGGTGGATCCTAAATATTACCTGACAGACTATTATAGAGACATGGAAGATAAGATATCTCACAAATATATGTAACTAAGGACCTTTTTATTTCTGAGAATTACCGTTTATGACAACCATTTCTCACTAATTCTGTATAGGATCCGAACTCTGGAGACTGGGTGTTGTATCGACATGACTTAGCCAAACCATCATTCTTGGGACATTTTCCAAGGGAGTATTGCCCCACAGCATCACGCATACAAGCACTAACTGGATTCGTGAATTATCTAAATACTACATCAGGTCCTCCAATGGGTAGCGGGCACTTTCCAGAAGAGGATGTAAAGAGATCCGGATACTTTAAGCATGTCAAGATGTATGACTCCAAAGGTCATGCATGGGACCCGCATACAACTCGAATGCTAGATTTAGTTGACAGGCCAGATTGCTACAGGCAAACTGGGTTAGCTCTTGATTTTAAGAAGGGTTACACTTTTTACTATGGTGGACCAAGTGGTTGTGTTGGTTGAGAACAAAACTTTTTAATTTTGTATCTGAATAAAAAATTATAAAATATGATCCTTTGTGGGTAGAAATTGTTCCTTCTTGTAAGAATATTATATCCTACTTCATTACTATAGAGTTATCTCAAGTACTTAAATCTCATCGGATGATGGAGTCCAATTATTGTTGATGTGGAAGGCATATAAGCATAGTTGCACGGCCAATTTTCTTTGAGGTACCAATGGAAAAAAGGCACTTCCACATTTTTCCGTTGTTGGTGTACCACCCACATCGCTAATGAGCGTCTCTATACGACCTTTTCATGGAACGACATTTTATTTATGGTGTTTATCTTTTCCCGCATAACTCAAAACTAATTTTCTTCCATGTGTGATGGGAAAAAATACAGTTCACACTTTAGTTACTTCACAGACAATGCATGACACAATTCCCAGGCATTGCAATAATATACATAAGTACAAATGAAACTGCACTAAAAAACAAAGTTGATCACAAGTTTTCAAACACCATTTGACAAATTCAGAACGAGAAGTTCAGAAATGCACAAGAACAAGTTAACAAATCTAGTAAGATGATGAGTGCATTTCACATGCATGTTTACGTCATGTTTTGCATAATAGGTCAATATATGTTTATAGAGATATTATCAGGTGGTGGTATCCCTCGTTTCTTTATATTTGATAAAATAATTATTAGAATAAAGGAAAATTATGAAACAAAAGCATATTTAGACAAAGATTATGGACATTGGGGGTCATAATTACCTTGCTTATACGAAAAAGGCATATCGATGCAATATAATGCTAGTTACGATGGAATTAATAATAATAGTATATAAGCTCAACATATTATTGTGATCGACCATCTCAACAATAAAGAAAGTAATAATAAAAGTTACATATTAAGTTCAAGATATTATTGTGACCATCTGAACAGTGTGAGACCATCTCTTTAGATGTGGAGGGTCTCCATCATCTTCTCCAAGTTGCACCTACTAGTGTTCCTGAAGGTGATGAGAGTAGCTTTGCCAACCGGGAATCCTCTAGGCTCATGGAACTCCCTCCACGCAGTCGAGCTTAGGATGACGTGAGAATCAATGGCAGACGTGGTGTACGTGACGGTGGTGACTTCGCCAATATTTCCAAGGCATGCTCCTATGTTCCCCTCATTTGGGAGGCCATCACTTTATGCTACCACTTTAGGTATTTTCTGATATACGGATGATAACACATACCTAACATAAATATTGGAAGACAAAATATTTTAGGAAAATTAGAACAATGCCCCACGCGTGGCAGCGGGTATCTCTTTAATGATTCTAATAAAAAGTTTGAAACATGAATTTTCTATAGAAATATGCATGATTTAGTTGATCATATCATTCGAGGTGCTATATTAAAAATACATAAAAAATGTATACATGTGTATTTTACAGTTTAAAGTTCATTATATTTCAAGGGTATACCTGAGTGATATAGATAAGTTGACATCAGTAGAACAGATAAAAAGAATGGCATGAGAAGCTTGACCTTACCAATAGAACAGAGAAAAAGAATGGCATGAAAAATTTGATGGCTAAAATAAAATATGATGTGTATACTTCGACTTAGAGATATACAATTTAATATCAGTGGGATGATGTGGATAATTGATTGGCTAAAAAGGTAAGTGATGTGGACAACTTGCATGTTGAGATAGATAAATATTTATTGCACTTAGTGGGGTTTGGCTTTATAAGAAGTATAGATAGATACCATGGAATGCCGATCGTTGACATTTGTGTTAGTCATGCGATGCGTAAGGCACACCGACATACCAATGACTCGCGAGTAGTCTTTGACGGAGACGATGCACCTCATCCCCGCTCAGGTGTCCTCCTCGGGGAATGACCACAGAGTCCATACGCTCACCCACATCCTCTCTCGTATCTTTGCTACTGTCTTCATCCACATCCCCACTTGTATCCTCGTCATCCTCATGCTCCTCCATATCGACATCCTCACAATTGTTTTCCTCAATATTATTCATGCACGAAATGCTGATGTGGGGTTGTGTTCGTGATTCCATATCAAAGTGGAGCATATAACTTCCTCTTAGAGGAGGCACAGAGTTGGCGATCAATTTGGACAGTCCTTCCTCGTATAAACTTTTCTTGTCTCTTCCCTTCTTTACCATAATCCAGTATGTGGCTCCGTGAACATCGAAATCCACGACATTGCCCACTAACTCGTTGAACTGCTCACGAACATTGCATGGTATAATCTATATATGCAACAAAAATCAAAATAAAAAACAACTTAACCATATATGATAAAATAAATATGCAAGATACATTAGTGTATGAAAAAAAATCTTATTTAATTACCAATGATTTCAGTGGACCCTCTCGCAGATGAACCCAGAACGAGACTCCTGTTGCATGTCGATTTCCGTACTGTCCGTTGCATACTTCACATTGCGACACCTCCTATATATTGCGTTAAAAAGATGCATATGTAAATGAACACTCTGAAGCCTTTTATAGGAAAGTCATGTCATGCATAATCCATAGAAAATTTCGGCATGACCATTTTCGAAAATAAAATATTTTCTACGCCCAAAATTTACCGCAACAAAAGTGAATCTACATTCCGTTGAATACAATAAAACAAACAGTTAATCAATATAATACCTAGCTATATATGGATCGGAGAGGGAGGCAGGGGAGAATATGGTTGTGTGAGCTCACAGAGGGAGATCGTGGCAGGGAGGTGGCGCACGTGCACATCGGTGGCTATGAGGGTGTGGCAGCCGGCGTCAGGAGCAGGGCGATATAGATTCCATGCAGAGAGAATTTAAATTGATAACTGCCCAATATTAAATGGGTGATGGTGTTATATGGCTACCAGGTAATACTAGAAGCGATCGTCTAAAGGAACACACTTCTACTAGGAGGAAACTCAGCGCTATGAATCGCGCAACTAACTAGAGGCGTGTCCAAATATCCGCACGCTCCTGGTAAGCCGCATACTCGCTGCTTGTATTCTCAACCACGCGCAGCCGGTAGTACCTGGAACCCTGAAGTTCGCCCGCTGAGTTACACATAGCGCGTACCACAAGAGTATACGCTTCTAGTAAGAAGTACTAGAAGCGTGTCATTTTGGCAAACGCTGCTAGTAGTTATTTGCAGCGTGTAACCACATTAGAGCAGCTGCTAGTACAAATTCCCCTATAGGATTTATCGTACTAGTGTATCCACCGCAGTAATAAACATGTACTGACTTGAACAGAAAAAAAACAATGAACCTAGGATATGTTGCAAACCTATCTATAATTTTTTTATTCTCCATGTTTTTATCCTTTCCTAAACCTTTATGTTATTATCATGTTTTCGCTTGTTTCACTTTTCGAATAACCTATTAGAAAGATGCCTCGGGCCAATTGTTGTCTTTATATTTCAGAAAAGTTCCCAAGGAAATGTTCTCGGAAAGGGCTGAAAATGTACTGAAGTTATTTTTTACCCGGAACAAAGACGGAGTCCAAAGGAGACCCGAAGAGGAGCCAGGGAGCCTTCAGGGGGTGCTAGGCGTAGCGCACCCTAGGCCACCCCTGGTTGGCCCATGGGGACCCTGGCCACCGCCTCTCGCCGGCTCTTCGCCTATAAGCTGCCTTTAACCCAAAAAATTTCCGGGACAGAGTTATTTTACACGAAACATCCAAAGAGGCGCCGTCACCTTGAAAGTCCAATCTAGGGTTTCTGCAGCCCTATTCCGGTACCCTGTCGGAGGGGGGAATCGTCACCGGAGGTCTCTACATCGTCATGATCGCCTCCGGACAGATGGGTGAGTTGGTCAATCACGGGACTACAGGTCTATAGCAGTATCTAGATGGTTGTTCTCTTTGTTGTGCCTCCATGTTTAGAGTCACGTGGCTGCCGCATATGATCGAGACAACCGTTATGTAATTGTGCATGTTGTGTTTGTTGGGATGTGATGAAGAATGATATTATTATTAGTTTTAATCTTGTCTTGCAATGCTCTTCGGTGTTTATGATTATCTTGGCTAAGTAGTTGTTTTGACCTCCAAGAGAGGGATTTTATGCAAGATGGTAGGTTCATGCCTCTCTTACATCTGTGCTCGAGTCACTAAAACTTAACGTATGGGGATGTGCTATTTCTACAGGGAGAAAACAACAGTGCTCTTGTCTACGAATGAGAACCACTGCTTACATTACGTATTGTTCCTAATGCATTTGTTAGTTTCACACAAAGCAATCACTTCATTGCTGCAACTTTAATACCAGAGAGATTTGCTGGATAGCTTTCTTGAGGTGGATTTTTAGATATGGATGCATGCTGGATAGCGGTCCATATTCTATAACGTAATTCCTACAATGTTAGAACATGTGAACTATATCTGATCATTATAGTATGGTTATACGTTCATGATTTGTCAATTGCCTAGCTCTAATTTGTTCATCCAACATGTTTGTTTTCTTTAGAGAGACACCACTAGAGAACCTATGGCCCCCGGTCCTATTTTTCTCATAAGTACAACCTTCTTTGAAGCACTTACATAATTGTTTGCTTGTTGTACCGTTTTAAATTTAATTACTTTTCAAGACTCTATGCGTTTAATTTTCCTATTTTCAGCCAGACCAGAAGATTGACAACCTTCCGAAAAGATGGGGCAAGAGAGAGTTATTGTTTGTGTGCTAGTTCCACGTTTGGTCAACATCGATAAACACAACATTAATACAAGCAACATTCTTTAAGACTACGAAGTCCTACTGGTTCAATAAACCGTAGTTCCTTAACTAGGGGGGATTTCCGCTAGACTACATCATACCTTCCGCTTGGGGTCTCCCAACGAGCGTGTGATCATGTCAGCATCAACATGTAGCATGTTAATTACCACATCATGGGAAAATCTACGTGGGACAGTTAGCACTTCACCCCTATATTCTCAACTTCACGATTCCACTATATTCATACCATGTTTAATTTGTTCGTAACATGGTTCCTCCTATTCTTCCTTTTCGTAACCATTGTTGACATATGAATCACTACACACTCTAAGCCACTTGTTGCCCATGGCGGGACATAGATCATAGTCGTGTAAATCAACGACGTGCATGAAGTAGTACGCAATCTCGACATGTGCGAGGGATTGCTTTCCGGCGACGACCATAAGTTCATGGGTCTCGACTTCGAGTACACACGCGAGGAGGAGGAAACGGACATGAAAACAAAGTTCCCATCAAATCAGCAAAAATATGGGAGAACAAGCAACTTGACTTGATTAACATCGACTATGTAGTTAGAGATGGTTATGTCACATACAAGTAGTAACACAGTGATCAGGGTAACATATTAAGGGAAAAGTCACCTCCAACCAGCAGCGTGGGAAACCGTTTGTACTAAATGTTGTACCAGAACCATGGAGCAGCATCAAGCCTCTATACTAAGGAACAAGCATAGCTCGAGGTGGGATGATGATGTGTGATAACTTCGTGGATGCAACGAATTAAGCAATAGTATGTTTACTAGGTTTTATTGTTTTAATTTATTTGGCTACATATTTGTGTGTTGGTTCTTCAAGTTTGTTTCTAAGCACTATAAGAAACTTCCTTGTTAGGTTTATCAAAAAATTTAAAGCACCTTAAGAGCAATCTGTGTCATCGTACTGTATTATCTATTAGTACTTTCAGTTGATATCCCTATTTTATACAAAGATTCTCTAGAATGCCACATTATATTGGACCTTCCGACTCAGACTAGACCAAACAATACCATACATGTCTAAGCCGAACCGTGTCGATGGTACATCCTACAATCTGCAATATTCTTGGATTCCATCGACAAGGAAGACATGGTGGAACCAACATTAGTCTCGTAAACTGGGCTACACCATTTTTTTTTCCTCATAGCACCCTTCTCCGTTGCAAGAACATTGGTGATGTGCCATCGATGCTACGCCGGAGAGTAACAGTGCCCATCCCGTTGAATTAAATATAAAAAAACAAAATCAGTAATGATTTCTTATTAACATTATACTTGCACTAAAATTCCCAAAAAACACAACCAAGCACCACATTTTTGTTCTCCGCCTCTCCGCGTACATAAACCCCCAATAAAATCTCTGAAACCCTAATAGGAGATCTACCAGAGGGCATGCAGAGGAGTTCGATTCAACACGAAGAGGATTTTCATCGCCATCGTTGTCGACAGGGGAGGAGAAGCAAAGGACGGGTTGTTGGGGAGATCTCTGACAAGTGGACCCATGTTACACAATGCGATTTACTGAAAGGCATCTTGTGCAGGTTGCTAACGTACATCAAAACCTTCAAGAAGACTAGGTGACCAAGTACCATTGTAACTCTGAAACACTTATCGCACAGACCTGGAGTCCATGTAGAATTCCACTCTCAATAATGTAAATGTCATGCGAGTCACCGTGTATATGAGGTGACCTGATATGTCTCCAACTTATCTATAATTTCTGATGTTCCATGTTGATATTATGCCAATTGCTACATGTTTTCTATACACTTCATATCATTTTTATGGATTTTCTCGGACTAACTTATTGACGAGATACCAGAGCGTCACTTCCTGTTTTCTAGGGTTTTTGGTTTCACAAAAGTTTTTCTGGAAATATTCTCGAAATTGGACGAAACAAAACCCCAGGGTCCTAGTTTTCTTTCATGTACACGGAGTCCGGAGGAGACCCGGAGAGGGGAACCGAGGCGGCTACACCATAGGGCAGCGCACCCCCTCCCCCTTGGCCGCGCCACCACGTGGTGTGAGCCCCTTAGGCACCCACTGACATTGCTATTTCCCCGATATAAAGTCTTCCTCGGGAAAACCCTAAATAACTGATCCTACATCTACGAAAAGTTCCGTAGGTTATCGTCGTCAACCCTAGTTTGGGAGCAGAAATCATCACTGGAGGGCTCTACATCACCATGCCTTCCTCCGAAATGATGCGTGAGTAGTTCATCCTTGGACTACAGGTCCATAGCATTAGCTAGATGGTTGTCTTCTCCTCTTTATGCCATCATGTTTAGATCTTGTCAGTTGCCTAACATGATCAAGATCATCTTATTGTAATGCTACATGTTGTGTTTGCTGGGATCCGATGAATATTGAATGCTATGTCAAGTTGATTATAAATCTATCTTTTATATATCATTTGTGATCTTGCATGCTCTCCGTTACTAGTAGATGCTTGTAACTCCAAGAGGGGGTATTTATGCTACATATTGGGTTCATGCCTCGAGTAATCTGGGAGAGTCACAATAACTTCCAAGATTGTGGATGTGCTGTTGCTACTAGGGATAAAAAATGCTTTGTCTAAGGATAAGTCTATTGTTTACATTACGCACTTTACTTTGCAATAATCTGTTGCTTGCAACTTAATACCCAAAGTTTGCTCGGATGACGTCCTGAGAGTGGATTATTAGTCATAGATGCAGTTGGATTACGGTCTATGTATCATGTTGTAATGCTCAAATAAATATCATAGTAATCATCATGTCATGTATATGCACTACGGTGCAACCTCTATTTCTATCAATTTCCCAGCTGTAATTTGTTTAGCCAACATGTTATTTATCTGTTATGGAGAGACACCACTATTGAACTGTGGACCCCAGTCCATTCCTTTACACTGATAATACAACCTACTGCAAGCACTCTTCTTTTCACTTCAGCCATTGTTCTCAGTTTTATTCACTGCAAACAAACACAATTTTCCACACTATACGTCTAATCATTTGTTTTCAGCAAGACCGGTGAGATTCAAAACCTCACTGTTTCGTTGGGGGCAAAGTATCTTGGTTGTGTTGTGTGCAGATGCCATGTTGCTGCTGAGCCTGGTAGTGCGCCTTGCCAACATCACCTGTCAACAACCTTCAGAAGTGATTTCTTTCTCCTACTGGTCGAATTAAACCTTGGTTTTTCTTTGAGGGGGATCTTGCTGCTGTACTCATCATACCTTCCTCTTGGGGTCTCCCAACGAACAGTGTGTTCACACACCATCAAGCAAGTTTTCTGGTGCCGTTGCCGGGGAGGAAGATTTCTACAAGGGGAGTCTCTCACCTCCAATCTTTATTACTTCGTTATTGTCTTGCCTTTTACTTGCCTTATCATGCGTGCTATCAATGGTTGGTTTCTTTGAAACTAGATCTTATTGGCAAGGTGGGTTAATGGAAGAACAACAAAAATATTATAAGGAACACCGCTTGTCACAAAAAGGGATCCACTTATGGGAACAAATTAATAAATTGAATAACTATACTAAAAACCCGTCCTTTACTTATAATGTTACTTATTCCTTTGAGAAATCTTGTTGTTGTAGGAGGTATAAACACCTCCCTTTTAAATGTGAGTATAATGATAATGTTACCATATCTTCTTATGTTAAGGAAAATTATGAGTTTTATGATGTGGAACAAATTGAAGAATTAAATGCTTGGAAGGGTGCATTCGAAATTACTTATTTGCTTGAAAATATTGATGATGCACCTTATAAATATGAGATTTATGATATACTTGAATTTGGCTTTGATAATTACAAGGAAGAAAATGTCTACATTCATAAATATCTTTATGGATGCTCTCCACCAAAGGAAGGGACTAATGCCTTGCAGGAGCCTACGGAAGAAGAAACTGCTGAATCTGGAAGCTCATTGCATGAAAAAGAGGAGGAGAGTGATGATAAAGAGGAGAAATAATGGAGTAGCTACCCATGTCTACCTCCCAATGAGAGTAACTCTTTAACTCGTACCTTATTTGATATCCCTACATGCTTACCAAAGGAGGATGAGTGTTATATTTATAATTGTGATGATCCAATTGATTCTGTTGAAATATCCCTTTTTGATGAAATTGATACTTGCTATACTTGTGACCTTGATACTACTATGAATGAAACTCATGAGAATGATATTGCTACTGTTATTTATGATAATCCATGCTATTATGATAAATCCTATGATAATCCTCCATTTATTCCAACTATTGATATGCATCATAATGAGGAAGTTTGTTTAGAAAATCTATATGATAATTCTCTAGATGATAGTCCTATGTTACTTGATTTTGTAAATTATAATGCTACTTCCATACTTTTATTTTTCTATTGCTAAAAGTGAGAAAGAAGAGGTCTTTATTTTTAATTTTGATCCCACTATTTTTTAGCTTGGTATGAATTGTGTGCTTTTAGGCCATCACAAACATGCTTTATGTGATAATTATGTTGTTGAGTTTGTTCATCATGCTACTGAAAAGTATTATGAGAGAGAAAATATGGTTATAGGAATTTTCATGTTACTAAAACACCTCTGTTTTTGTTCAAAGTTATGAAATTGCTCTCGTTCTAATCTCCCATGATTTCTAGTTTGAGCTTCTTTAATTTTGTATCTTTACAAGATTCCTATACACAAGAAGTGTGTTAGACTTAAATTTGTTTTATACTTGCTTCTTGATGTTCTCTTTTGCTTAATTCGTATTTCTTATGTGAGCATCTTCTTGCTTTCTGTACCTAGATGAAAGGCGTTAAAAAAACACCCTTGGGAGATAACCCATGTTTTATTTCTGCATTTTTTCTTTTGTTTTCTTTGAGTCAAGGTGTTGTTTACTTCTGTAGCAACTCCTTTGTATCTTTACTTTTTCGAGTCGTTGTGCCAAGTAAAGTCTCTATTAGAAAGTTGATGCTAGATTTGGATTTCTGCATAGGAACATATTTTTGTTGTGCACCATTTAATTCGCCATAAAATCCAGAAAAATCGAAACATCATTAAATTTTAGTGTGTGATCCTTAGACATGTACGCAACTTTTTATAGTTCTGAGTTTTCTGATTTGACCAATGTAAGTGCCCCAAAAAAATTCTTCTTTATAGATCGTTCCGGTTTTGACAGATTCTGTCTTTTACTTTGCATTCTCTCTTTTACTGTGTTGAGTGGATTTCTTGGCTCCACAAAACATCAGTAGCTATAGCTAATGTTTAGATAGTATTGGTAATGCTTGTGTCAATGCAGAACATGTTTGTTGTTGATTATGCACTAACCCTCTAATGAGAACTACTTCGAGTTTGGTGTCAAGGAAGTTTTCGAGGGTCAAGAGAAGAGGACGATATAATGTGATCAAGAAGAGTGAAAAGCCAATGCTTGGGTATGCCGCCGTGGATCATCCTAGAAAATTTCAATAAGACTCAAGCGTCTAAACTTGGGGATGCCCAAGACATCCCCTTCTTCATCAACAACTTATTAGGTCACTTTAGTGGAACTATATTTTTATTCGGTCACATCTTATGTACTTTACTTGGAGTGTTTGTTTGTTTTTTATTTTATTTTATTTCCCATAATAAACTTGGCTAGATCTTAGCATTCTTGTGTGGGAGAGAGACACGCTCCACTTTTTCATATGAATACTCGCAGTCTTAATTATTTTCTAGCTACTTCAATCCTTTTAGCTCATGTTTTTCATGCATCTGTTATTCGGAGCTGTTAGTTCTTGTAGAATAGTACTATCTTGTTTCATCGACAAATTATTTGGAGAGTTTTTGTTGAAATAGTGATTGGTGTTGGAGAACAATAATATGTTTCATGCTTATAACGGTGCAAAAAGAAGCTTGTTTAGTCTGTGGCTTAGACTTTAACATGTCATGCTAGATATTATTCTATGCTTAGTAGTTATTGATGTAGCATGACTTGTCTCAAATATCTGAGAATGCTTAATGCGCCACTGAAAGAAATCATGAGTTGTTTTTATCATATCGAAGCATAATATTGCGGTATTCTCTTTCGAATGCTTTATTTGGTTGACATGGCGCATGTTTACACCTGTAGCCTCTATGATCATTTAGTTTTTGACTTGTAATATGATTTATTCTTTGATTAATAATGTTTTGTCTCTATGCATGATTATGGCCATTATTGCTTTCTTAGTTTGTCGCTCCTAGTATCTTGCTAGTCTTCACCTGTAGTTAGTATGAGCTCTACTCGTGCATCCAACTCCCAAAAAAACAAAAGTTGGCCAAATGTGTACACCATACCTACCTAAATGTGGTATTTCACCACCACTCCAAAAAAATTTCTCATGTGCTACCTTTAAAACCTTCAAAATTATAATTGTTTTGTGCTTAGTTGTACCTCATGAGGAAGCGGGTAGACAATCGTTATTTTGCTTGTTCATTAGAGTTTACACACCTAGACTAGTGGCACATACGCTTATCCAATTTGTTGGAAGAGCTGGCAACGGGATTCCCAACACCATATTTGGTTAATACAAAATTCTCTTCACTCTTTTGCCCCTGATTTATCAGTTAAGCAAAGTTCACAAGTTTGTAAACAAAAGAGAAGAGGGATGATCTACTTACCCCAGCGGAAAGGACGTCCTTCATGGGAGCCGCTCTTGTAAAGTTCTAGTTAACTTGTGTCTTAATTTAATGTTTGTTTGCTGATTCTTGACATAGACATACACCTCTCTCAAATTTTTTTCAATACCTCTGTTTATATAATAAAAAGCTTTAGCACATGTGTTAAACCCCGCTTCCCTCTGCGAAGGGCCTTTCTTTTACTTTTATGTTGAGTCTTCATCTTCTAACTTTATGCACTAGTTAAGAGAGCATAGTTGTCATTCTGAGTATATTGTGCATCAGTCCCAAAATTTATTATTGATTGATTCATGATTTTGTTATTACTTGTTCTCAAATTATTTGTATCTAGTCACCCACTTGAACTTTGAAGCTGTCCTGGAATTTATATTTTGTTATCCTTTTAAGGGCAAGCTGAATATCACTTTGCTATGTTTTCTTTATGCTCAAAACAAACGTATAACTTTCAGTGCATTATTCTTCATGATCATTTGTTTGTGTTACTTTTGATGTTGCAACATGGTTGCTAAGTTACATTGTTAGAATTATATCTATCATGCCTATGTTTAGAGGACTTTGATCTCAGCTTACAATGCTTTTACAATAATGTTGATCAAGATAGTGTTGTATCTTGTCACCTCAGAAATTATTTTGTTTTTATCATTTTACCTACTCGAGAACGAGTAGAACTAAGATTCGGGATGCTTTATATGTCTCCAACGAATCTATAATTTCTGATGTTCCATATTGATATTATGCCAATTGCTACATGTTTTCTATACACTTCATATCATTTTTATGGATTTTTTGGGACTAACTTATTGACAAGATGTCATAGTGCAAGTTCCTATTTTCTGCTATTTTTTATTTCGGAAAAGTTGTTCTGGAAATATTCTCGGAATTGGACGAAACAAAATCCCAGGGTCCTATTTTTCTGTCACATACACGGAGTCTAGAGGAGACCCGAAGGGTGGCACTGAGGCGACCACACCATAGGGCGGCGTGCCCCCTTGGCCGCGCCACCATGTGGTGTGGGCCCCTCGGGAACCCCCTGACATCGCCCTTTCGCCTATATAAAGTATTCATCGGGAAAAAGCTAAATACCCGGCCTCTATCCAAGAAAAGTTATGTATCCTCCGTCGTCGTCAATCCTAGTTCAGGAGGGTTCTAAAGCTCTCCCTCGCACCCTGTCGGGAGGGGAAATTATCACCGGAGGGCTCTACATCACCATGCCTGCCTCCGGAGTGATGCGTGAGTAGTTAATCCTTGAACTACGGGTCCATAGCAGTAGTTAGACGGTTGTCTTCTCCTCTTTATGCCATGACATTTAGATCTTCTGAGCTGCCTAACATGATCAAGATCATCTTATTGTAATGCTACAGGTTGTGTTTGCTGGGATCCGATGAATATTGAATACTATGTCAAGTTGATTATAGATCTATCTTTTATATGTCATTTCTGATCTTGCATGCTCCCCGTTGCTAGTAGATGCTTTGGCCAAGTTGATGCTTGTAACTCCAAGAGGGGGTATTTATGCTAGATAGTGGGTTCATACCTCAGGTAATCTGGGAGACTGACAATAACTTCTAAGATTGTGCATGTATTGTTTCTACTAGGGATAAAACAACAATGCTTTGTCTAAGAATAATTCTATTGTTTACATCACACACTTTACTTAATGCAATAATCTGTTGCTTGAAACTTAATACCCAAAATTTGCTCGAATGACGTCCTATGGGTGGATTATTAGTCATAGATGCAGTTGGATTACGGTCTATGTATCATGTTGTAATGCCCAAATAAATCTCATAGTAACCACCATGTCATGTATATGCACAACGGTGCAGCCTCTATTTATGGCAATTGCCCAGCTGTAATTTGTTTAACCAGGATGTTATTTATCTGTTACGGAGAGACACCACAAGTGAACTGTGGACCCTCGTCCATTCTTTTACACTGATAATACAGCTGTCGAGACATCGTAGTAGTTTTCATAGAAGGGGGTGCCATGAGACTACGGGTAGAGATGTGGGGAGACGTGGTTGAGCGAAGGACAAAAACACAGGGTTTACCCAGGTTCGGTACGTCGCAATAATGCGGTGTTCCTACTCATGCAATCTCACTAATCAGGGCTAAAGCCTGTGTATACGAGTACAACGTGAGGTTCTGTTTAGCTATTCGCAGAGGATCAACTTCCCGGCGAGTTAGCCTATCTCTTCTCCTCTATCTATCATATCTCCCGTTTGGCTTTATATAATAGCCGGGTTAGGGCATACAGAGTAGGAAACCTAGAAGACTACGGCAACTATTAACTTGGAAAGTAAGGAATCCGCCTTCTACTCCAAGCCAGATCACGTGGGCCGTGATCCGGGCTCTTCTAGAATCCGGCTTCTGTGCGTCAGCTTACTGGGCCGCCCAATGGACCGTAGCCCACTACCATTCGGGCCACCCGGGCAATCCGGCACTTTAGACTACCATCAGATATACCCCTATTTGGTATATATCCGACAGTAGCCCCCAAGAAGGATCGAGACTCCGTTTTCGCCGTGTTTCTTCAAATGCATCCTTCCGAGAAATACCGGCCTGCAATCTTGATTCTTCTTTTCTTCCTTTAAAGGAGATGGTAACGTAAAACTCGGAATCCAGAAAATCCGGCTTTTCTCACACGATCCTTCGCAGAGAAGGAACTTCCTACGTCAGCGCTTAAAACTTGCTGACGCAAGGGTCGTTTGGGTTACAGGCGAGAAAACCCAGCAACATCTTTCTGACAGATTCTCACGGGAAACGAGGAGATAACCATAATTACCCGTCGTTTCATTTCCCGGATTTTTCGGCGAGTGACACGCGTTGAACATCCAACGGTCAAAAGAGCCGTTAGCACGTATCGCGACGAGATTTCGGGCTATAAATAGCCTTCTTCGTCCACCGTGACAATCTTCTGCTCTGACTCCGCACGCCATTACTAGCGCCAAGCCCTCACAGAGCCCTTTCCCGAACGCGCGTTCGCACCCAGGATCTCACCGGAATAACCGAGCGCCGCCAATCCGATGGTATCTCCGTCGACCTCCCCGACCCACGCCGCCTCTGGCGATGAGTCAACAAAGTCCACGGGTGCTGCGGCGGGCGAAGAAAACCTTTCCGCCGCCGCAGATCTTGCGGGATCTTCCTCCGCGCCTGCCCTGCCGTTCGCGCCCCAAACAATGAAGGGAAAAAACGCACTCATCAGCGACAAGCTCGCAACCGCGGAGAACGCAGCGTCCGCCGCCGCCGGAGCCGAAGAAGAGACAGAAACTGCCGGAAATTGGAGTCCGAGCAGCATCACACCATCCCTCCTTCCGATGATGGAGCAGGAGGGGCTTTTGGCTAAAGGCAAATGGCGGAGCCCGGAAGACGAATCCGAGCCCATGCCAGAAGACGGAGAACGTGTCCTTCTTACTTCTCATATTGCGAGAGGTATGGGTTTACCACCTTCCGCCTTTTTCTTGGACGTCCTTAACCATTACGGCATTCAGCCACACAATCTTCCACCGAACTCCATTCTCTACCTAGCTGGCTTCCAAGCCTTTTTTGAAGGGTATTTAGGAATAGCTCCCAGACTAGATTTTTGGCAATATTGCTTTGGAGTGAAACGTAACCCCATAGAGGGCGTTCTTCCCACCTGCGGGACCATTTCTTTCACTCTTCGGAGATTCAGGAAAGACTGGTACCCAAAGGTAAAAACGTCGGAATCCGTCAAATTTTTGACGGGTTCCTTCTTTTACCATCATGACATACTGTTTCTCGGGAAAGAAAACGGGGTTCCTCCATTTGTCAATTCTGCCGCCGTTCCTCAAGAGAGTTGGGCAGTCGAAGCAGTGCAAACTTTGCCGGAAGACCTGATGAAGATAAAACGGCGTATCGCCAAACTCACCTCTTCTCAGCCTCCCCTAACTGGGACAGACACTGTTTTGTGCTGGTTCGGCCGCCGTATTCAACCTCTCTCTTTCCGTTCACGACTCCTTTGCGACTACGAAGGGCCAGAAGATGGAATGAGGGGGACGGACAAAGCCTTCTCCAAAAGGGATTTCAAGAAACGAGTCAACCAATTGGTTGCTACTCGCACCCAATACACGGAAAGTTTGGAAATGTATCACGAGGAAAACCCAGTCCCTAAGGTATTTATACTTTCATTGCTTTTGGGTTTCTCTCGGATTATCCCTTTTTCCTGACTTAATCGAGTACTTTGTCTTCTCCATAGTTCGACGAACTTCAGGGAGCTGATCTTGCATCCGACGCCGAGCTTGACGAATTACATGCCAGCTTTTATGGTGGCCGGAAACGCAAGAGGCAAGTGACCTTTGAAGAAGTGATAAATCTTGACGGAACTCCCATCGCCGCCTCCGGGTATTTTCCTGGAGCTTTATATTTATCATTCCCTTCCAGTTGTTTTGAGATATTTATTTCTCGGACGTTTCCCTTTTCAGCCTTGCTCCAGTTCCTTTAAAAGCAAAGAAATTGAAGAAACATAAAGCTGCAGTCAAAGGAGAACCATCTTCCGCTGCAGTTTCTCCCCCTTCAGCTGTATTCAGCAGGGAAGAAAAAACCACAAACCCGGGCGCAGACTTTCTGAGGTCCAGCCAGCCTATTGCATCCAACATGGATGCGAGGGAAAGGGCGGGACCAGAGATGGGTAGAAATCTTCGAGCATCTGGGGAGGACGAACCCATTCCCACTTTTAACAGGAATTTCTATGTAAAGGAGGAACCATTCGATGAACTCGGATATATTCGCCCAGAAGCTAGAAAATTCTTCTCTCCTGCCCCACTAATCCGTCCTTGGCCACAAGGCGGGCTAATTGTCCGCAATGACTTCGTATTTTCACCTCGTCAGGTCATTCAGGATGGCCTTTACCACGTTGGAATCCTTTTCTCTGAGTATGTAAAGGATTTCAATGAAACCTTGTCAAATTTGCAGGAAATGAGCCAGGTAATATCTCTAGCCCCCAAGCAATAAGTTGAAAGTATGCTCTCCGCTTACTGCTTTTTATTACGCTTGTTTTTAACTTAAGCGTCTTACGTTCATTTCCGTGTTTCAGCATACTGCTGATAAGATAAACTTGGAAATTTTTAACAAGCTTAATATCAAAAGTGAAGAGGTGAAAACCCTTCTATCTATTATTGATGTTAAGAAAGCGGAGCTGGCATCATCTCAGCTGAAGCTGTCAGAAACAACAGGTATGCTTTATTCTCTGAAGTTTCTTTATCCAGTTTCTTGTCTAAGTACTTTCTCGAGTTTTTCTAAACTCGGAATTTTTTCCTTACTTTCCAGCTGCTTGGGCTAAGGCCAAGGAAATAGCTGAAGATGCCGGCAATGCTGCAAGTCTCCGACAGGAGAACTTGGATCTTCATAAGGAGCTTATGAAGGTTCAAAAAGATCTGGAAGCCAGCAATCTGGCCCTTGGAATTGCTCACTCCAAGGCTTCCGAGCATGCGGAGAAGGATAAATCCACTATCCAGGACTTGGAAAGTGCCTTAAACCTTCGCCTGGAGGAAGGCTCCGAAATCGACAAGATTCTCGGTAAGTTTATTTTCATTTACCGGTTTTTCCATGTCTTGCTTTCTTTGTCTGCTTTTTCGCTTAACCTTTTGGTTGTTTGTCTGAAAAAACAGGAGATAACCCAGATCTTACTCGGATTGAGAGAATCCGAGCCTTTGGGAAGGTGTGGACTGCGATCAGAGCTGCTGGCATGCAGCTGGTCAACAAGTTCCTTCCCACCAGGACTGGGGAATTCTCGGAAGTTGAGAAACTTCTGGGAGCTATCCTGGAGGTGGCGGAGTCCAAGGAGTCCACCTTGCGCTCCGCAGCACGGGGTGGTGCACGCATGGCTCTCGGCCTTATGCGTATGCATTACCCTGGTGCCAAATCTTGGCGCATGGCATCCGGTATCCCTCAAGGATACACGGAAACCCAGCGAACCACCATCTTTGATGAAATCAAAGGTCACGCCACCAAGATCGCCTCTATGGTGAACATCTCCATCACCTATCCAGAAGAGGAGATCCCCGAAGCCCCCGAGAATGACAGCAGCGAAGAAGACTCGGATGCTTGAAGGGTTGTCCTTAACCTGGATGGTGGAAGTAGAAAATAGGAGCATTACTGCACTTTACAATGTAAACTTATATTGTAATGCTTCTATCCTTTTGTATAAACAAGTACTCCGCCTTTTGCAGTTTAATTATAAAATCCTTTGCAAGTTTTCCGGGTTTTTATATTCCTTTATCTTCTAAGTTCTCTGGTTATGTCCTTAGTGTTTGAAATGGCTCAATAGTATTATGAATCGTCATGCCAAGTTACTGGGTAAAACCAATCAGTTCAAACTCGGAAACATGGATCATACTAATGGCATTTTTACTAAACTAGCTTCAGTGACCCAACACACAAACAATCAGATAATGCTTAGAGAACAGTAAGGAATTTTTTGAATGAAACTTGGGCACGCAGGCACAATCCGAGTTTCCTTTAACCTTTGGTAGGCTGAAAATCATTCAGTTTTTAAACGCCGAGCACGCAGGCACAATTCGGGTTAACATTGAGTATTTTGTAAGATCATTGGGAAATAGATAAGGTGGAATCATGTTTTGAACTATAATAAACTTGTAAAAAACATGGATATAAGAATTCCGACAACTTTATTTCATGATCTCAAAGATGTTTACATAGAATTGAACTAAGTATAGAAGGGACGTAACTGCTGGATACTCCAGGGCCTCTTTGTCTCCTAGTTCATCATCTATCTTTCTCTTTCTTTTGCGATTCGGCTTTTCGGGATCATCTTCCGTATCGCGAATGTCAACAAGATAATATGATCCATTCTTCATGGCTTTACTGATGACAAATGGTCCTTCCCATACTGGGGCCAGTTTGTGCTTTCTTTGCTGCACCAACCTTAGCACTAGGTCACCTTCTTTAAAAGAATGATGCCTGATTTTCCGACTATGATAACGTTGTAAACCTTGCTGATAGATGGCGGATCTTTGGAATACAAGTTCTCGTTCCTCTTCTAAGAGATCGACGGCATCCTGTCGTGCTTTTTCGGCATCCGAGTCATCGAAATCTTGCACTCTTGGGCTATCATGGATCATGTCCGTTGGAAGGATTGCCTCCGCACCATAAACTAGGAAAAACGGGGTTTGCCCTGTTGACCTGTTCGGTGTTGTTCGAATACTCCAAAGCACGGAAGGTAACTCTTCTACCCATGCTCCAGCTGCTCTATGAAGAGGAGATTCGAGTCTTGGACGTATTCCTTGGAGGATTGAGCTATTCATTCTTTCAACATGTCCGTTGGATTGCGGGTGTGCCACAGATGCGAGATCTAGGCGGATTCCCGTTTGTCGGCAATATTTTGCCAACTCTCCAATGGAAAAGTTTGTCCCATTGTCGGTTATTATGCTGTGTGGAACGCCGTATCTCATGACTATGTCAATGATGAAATTTATGGCAGTTACACCGTCAAGTTTTTTGATGGGTTTAGCCTCCACCCACTTGGTATATTTGTCCACAGCTACAAGTAGGTGTGTAAGTCCGCCTCGTGCAGTTTTGAATGGTCCCATCATATCTAGCCCCCCATACCGCGAAGGGCCATGTAATGGGGATAGTTTTGAGTGCTTGGACTGGCATATTAGTCTGCTTGGCGTAATACTAACATCCTTCACATGTGTTTACTATGTACTCAGCATCTGTCTTGGCTGTTAGCCAGAAAAACCCGGCACGGAATGCTTTTTTAACTATGCTTTTTGATTGAGCATGATGTCCGCAATCTCCGGCATGGATTTCTTGCAGGATTTCTCGTCCTTCTTCTGGTGAAATACATCGCAGAAAAATTCCGGAAGTACTGCGTTTATACATGCAATTGTTAAATACTGTGTATCCTTTGCATCGACGCTGGATTTGTCTTTGCAAGACTTCATCTGCTCCTTCCGGGTACTTCTGATTAACTAAGAAGTTTATATATGGTATTGTCCACTCCGGGTTAACGAGCATGACTTCAATTGACTCGGAGGCCAGAGGATAGTCAACATCTCCACCTTTTATCGATGGTTCGTACAAATGTTGGACGAAAACACCTGGTGGTAGGATTTTCACCCTTTCTGATCTCATGCGGGCTAATGCATCCGCGTTCCAATTCTCCTCCCGTTTAACATGGAGTACTTCGAATCCAAAGAAACAAATGGCGAACTCGTCCACCGTTCTCCGATATTCGGCCATTATGGGGCTTTTTGCGTCCCAAGTTTGGTTGAGCTGATGCTGTACCAAATCTGAATCGCCATAGCACAAAATGCGCTTGACCCCTATTTCTTTTGCAATATGCAAGCCATGAAGCAAAGCTTCGTATTCTGCCACGTTGTTGCTGGCGTTGAAGTGTATTTGTAATACATACTCCATTGTGTCTCCTTTAGGGGATTTTAAAACTACACCAGCTCCAATGCCCTCCTTCATCTTGGATCCATCAAAATGCATGATCCAGTACTCGGACTCCGGCATTGGTGTTTTCTCCATTGCTTCCGTCCAGTCGGTGACAAAATCTGCCAAAACCTGGGATTTTATTGCCATCCTGGGCTGATACTTAATGTCGAAGGCTGCTAACTCGATGCCCCATTTGGCTACTCGGCCAGTCGCCTCCGCATTGTTTATTATATCCCCTAGTGGTGCTTTACATACCACCGTTATGGAATGTCCTTGGAAGTAATAGCGAAGTTTTCTGGATGCGAAAAATACGCCATATGCCAGTTTTTGATAATGTGGATACATTTGTTTGGACCGAGAAAACTTCGCTTATATAATATACCGGATGTTGGTCTGGTATGCTTTGTTCGTCTTTCTTCCGCTCCACAACAATTACTGCACTGATAACCCGGTTTGTAGCCGTAAGGTACAATAACATAGGTTCTTCGTCTTTTGGCGATGCCAAAATAAGAGCTTTCATCAAAGTTTCCTTTAACTGGGTTAACGCCGCATCTGCCTCTTCTATCCACTCGAATTTGTCAGATTTTTTCAGCAACTTGTAGAGTGGTAAAGCTTTGTCCCCCAGCCGACTAATAAATCTGCTGACGGCTGCGGCGGAACCCGTCAATCTTTGGACATCTTTTACACACGTAGGTTTGGAGATGTTTAACATTGTTTTGATCTTTTCTGGGTTAACTTTTATTCCTCTATGAGAAACGATGAAACCCAGAAGTTTTCCTGCGGGAACCCCGAATACGCACTTTAATGGATTTAACTTCATCTTGTAAGTGCGCAAATTTTCAAAAGTTTCTCGTAAATCCTCAAGGAGTGTATCTCTTTCCTTGGTTACGACAGCAATGTCGTCCACGTAAACATGGACATTTTTGCCAATCTGATTATGCAAACAACGTTGCATGCAACGCTGATAGGTGGCACCTGCGTTCTTCAGGCCAAATGGCATGGTTATGTAATAGTACGTCCCATAGGGGTTTATAAAAGAAGTCTTAATTTGATCTTCCTTTTTCATGCGTATTTGATTGTACCCGGAATATGCATCCAAAAATCATAAGAGCTCAGAGCCTGCAGTGGCATATTTGATCGATTCGCGGTAACGCAAACCTATCTTTTGGACACAGTTTGTTTAAACCGGTCTAATCTATACACATTCTAAGGGCAGTGGTATCTTTCTTCGGTACTAACACCGGATTTGCAGACCAATCAGTGTGTATAACTTCCTCGATAAAATATGCTGCTAAAAGCCGGATAATTTCCTTGCCGATAGCCTTCCGTCTTCTTCCGTCAAATCGACGGAGACCTTGTTTGACGGGTTTGGAGCCTGGAATCACCTTAAGTTGATGCTCAGCAAGTTCCCTGGGTACGCCTGGCATGTCAGCTGGACACCAGGCAAAAATATCCCAGTTCTCACGGAGGAACTTGATGAACTCGCTTTCCTATTTGTCGGTCATCCCGGTTTCCACTACGACAAATTTTGTCGGATCTTTGGGATCTAGGATTACCTGTCTTGTGTTCTCGGAGGCCTTGAAGCTATCTGCCGGCTTCCGGGTTTCTTTTCCTGCCGGCATTTCTGTCGACGATACCTCTTTGGCCAGCTCCTTCAATTCTTCCTTTGCTATGATTTTTTCGGCGCAAAGGGCGTTTTCTTTTTCCAGCTTGTTTGCCAACTTGAAGTCTCCTGATATGGTGATTACTCCTCCTTTTGCCCCTGGCATCTTCAGCTTGTTATAGATATAACATGATCTTGCCATAAATTTGGCGAAAGCTGGACGTCCGAGTATCGCGTGATACACGCTTTCGAACGGCACCACTTTGAAGGATACTTTTTCCTGACGGAAGTGATCTTTTTCTCCGAAAGTGACATCTAGGGAAATTTCTCCTAGGGATCTTGCTTGCATGCCAGGAACAATGCCGTGAAAACGTATGTTGCTATGGTTGAGCTGGGTCTCGGAGATTTTTAGATGCCTCAGTGTATCCAGGTACATTATATTAATGCTGGATCCTCCATCCATCAGCACTCTTCTTAGCCTAGTGTTCTGGACAATAGGGCTTACAACAAGGGCTTGCGTGCCGGGTTCAGGGATATTACCGGGATGATCAGACTGATCCCAGGTAATTGGTGCATTTGAATACTTCAAGAATTTCGGGGTTGCCAGAACAACCGCGTTTATCTCTCGAAGCGTTCTTTTTGCCACCTTTGCTGATGGAGTTGCCAGGAAAGTTAGGGCACACTCTCCATCAACTCTCGGAAACTTTGGTTCGCCTTTTCGCTGCTGTTCCTGGATTTTTTCGTCAGTGTCCGATTCACTGTCTTCTTTCTCAGCTTCTGGCTTTTGCTTGGAAAATTTCCTTTTGGAATTCTTTCCCTTGTTTCCGGATCCTGCACTACCTTTCATATGCTTGTTCAGCCGGCATTGCGCGTTCGTATGGGTGGGTTTCCCAAATTGCGAATGGTGGACGCAGGGTTCCGACTTAATCTTTTCCCATTCTTCTTTGGTATAATTAATTGGTTCCGAACTGCGTCCTTTCCACCTATTCACTTTTTCACTTCCAAAGGCTATGTTAACTTCTTTGGGCTTTTGTGTTGCATCTGGAGTTCCTTTTTTCTCAGGGCGAGAATTCTTTTTGGCCTGTATCAGTGTGTCGATACTGCCTCCCCTAGCTCTTATGTCGTCTTCGGCTGCAGCATGTTCATTGGCGGTTGTAAGCATAGATCCGAGATGTTTGTGCTGTTTGGAACCGACCATGAATGGTACAAGTCCGGGTTTTAGGCCATTGACGAAAGCATGCATTGCTTGAACGTCAGTTACTCCAGAGAAGCTATTCTTCATTGCAGTCCATCTTGAGATAAAATCCATGTATGGTTCGTCTTCAAACTGGGTGCAACGGTTTAGCTGGTTGATGCTATTCGGGCGTTTGTAGGTTCCCCGGAAATGCTGAGTGAATACCCGAGCCATATCATCCCAGCTGTCGACAGTTCTGGAAGGTAATCCGTTAATCCAATCTCTGGCTCCATCTAGTAACATTAGGGGAAGAAACTTTACAGCTTCCAGGTCTGTCCCATTGTTAATCTGGACGACTGTATAGTAGTCTGAGAGCCAGGTATCCGGGTTTGTACTACCGGTGTACTTTTGGTACGTTGGACCAACTTTGGCAAAGCCAGAATGCAGGGTTATCCTTCGGATCCTATCTGTGAAGCATTTAGGTCCAAAGTATAAGTCGTCTCTTTCCGCCCTATCCATGTGTGCGGAGTACCTGCCGGCTGAATGGACAGAAGGGGATCTACTCCTTTCTTTTCCATTGTTGCGCGGACGCGCTTTTCCGGGATCGTCTCTATTTCTTCCGATATCACGTCCCTTTGGATGAGGTGGAGTTCTACTCCTGTATCTTTCCTTGTCCTTGGGGGGTGTCCGAGATCTCTCACGCCTGTGAGGTATACCCTGTCTTCCAGCCTTTTCAGCTGGGTTTCTCGGAGGTGGCATTGCTTTGCCATCATTCCGGTATTTTTCTTCCCGATCGTGGGTGTTAAGTTCACCTTTTGGGAGATGGGATCCGGTTCTAGACGCTTCATCCCTGTTATCGGAATTTTTCTTGTCTTTTCTCGGATCCGTTTTCTTCTCATTTGGTTCCTCCGGTCCGGGTGCTCCAGCGGCGCAAGTAGCTGTTTTGCATAGGGAGGAGTCGTCATGGAGCCTCCCTGATCGCTCTTTCCCCCGGTGCTGTTGCTGCAATGCCTTTCCGAGGAAAGCATACACCCCTTGAAGTTTTTCACCATTTGAGTACATATTGTTGTTGAGGATGACGAACGCTTCTTACGCGTTTTCTGCTGCGGTTTTGTATATTGGTTCGCCTCTACCATCTTTGCCGTTTACCTACTTTTGCCAAGATGGGTTGTGAAACCTTTCTTTTGGTGGCAGTACTTCCGGTCTTACGATTCCGGGTAACCTTGTAGGTTTAATAGCAGATCTATTCTTTTTCTCGTACTCCTCGATTTCTTCCTTCATGAGCTTGATGTCATCCTGGGTTTTTTGGAGGTGTTCACGAGTTCTGAATAGATGTTGCTGTTGTCGTTGGAGAGCTTGTCTCCTGGCTTCTAGCACTTCAGGGGGTTCATGCAATCCCACTGGTGTTTGTAACAATTCCTGTTCTTCTTGCTCTGTCATTGGTGGAACAAGGATTTCTTTTGTTTTCTTCTCCACAAGTTTTGTTCCGCTTGCATCTCCTATTTCCGGGTTTTCATCAGTTGGGTCAACCAATTTCTTCTTCCGGAGTTTGTATTGGAGTTTTTTAGCGGCCTTGTGCTTTTTCTTGGAAGAGGGAGGCTTTTTAGCAGGTTCATCCTCTGTCAATTCTTTGACATTGGGGAATATTGGAGAAGTTTCTCCATCTTCTCTCTCTTCCTCTGGCGGAGGAGTTCTAGGGCTTTCCTGACTGCCGGCGTCCGTGTTTTCAGCCGGTTTTGCCATTAGTACTTCATGGAATCCCTCCTGAAAAGATTTAACTTTTCTTTCGAAGGCGTCCACGTCATCGTCTTCGGAATCAAAGTCATCTGATCCGGTTTCTGACTCTAATCTCGCCTCAATGGCGGCTAGCACAGAGTCAGCTTCCGAGTTCATCGCTGGATTGGCGGATGTCGGATCTTCTACCTCTGTAGTGGGTTTGCTCTTTTCTGCCTCTTGCACGGGATTACTTTCATCAGTGTTTTTGGCGACCTCGGATTGCATCACTTTTTTGTCGGCGATCTGAGCAAAACCCGGTGTCATAGTCGTCTTCGACTGGGTATAGGGCGGGTGGAAAAAATTTGCTTCCAGCGCAAAACCCCATGGCCTCTGGAGTTAGTCCGATAAAGATATTTGTAGATCCAATCGGTAACACGCAGGCACTTACCAGGTGATTTTGCGCCGGTATGTAAGATCCATTGTCGAGGAAGCGTCCGACATCGCCGTCGAACTCCAGGCTTCCGACGGTTATGGAACTGTCGATTCCGCCAAGTATCCCGGACCGAAATTTAACGCCTGACGCCGTCGGCCCCACGGTGGGCGCCAACTGTCGAGACATCGTAGTAGTTTTCATAGACGGGGGTGCCATGAGACTACGGGTAGAGACGTGGGGAGACGTGGTTGAGCGAAGGACAAAAACACAGGGTTTACCCAGGTTCGGTACGTCGCAATAATGCGGCGTTCCTACTCCTGCAATCTCACTAATCAGGGCTAAAGCCTGTGTATACGAGTACAACGTGAGGTTCTGTTTAGCTATTCGCAGAGGATCAACTTCCCCGGAGAGTTAGCCTATCTCTTCTCCTCTATCTATCATATCTCCCGTCCGGCTTTATATAATAGACGGGTTAGGGCATACAGAGTAGGAAACCTAGAAGACTACGGCAACTATTAACTTGGAAAGTAAGGAATCCGCCTTCTACTCCAAGCCAGATCACGTGGGCCGTGATCCGGGTTCTTCTAGAATTCGGCTTCTGTGCGTCAGCTTACTGGGCCGCCCAATGGACCGTAGCCCACTACCATTCGGGCCACCCGGGTAATCCGGCACTTTAGACTACCATCAGATATACCCCTATTTGGTATATATCCGACAACAGCCTACTACAAGCACTGTTCTTTTCACTGCAACCATTGTTCTCATTTCATTCACTGCAAACAAGACTGGTGAGATTGACATCCTCAATGTTTCGTTGGGGCAAAGTATCTTGGTTGTGTTGTGTGCATATTCTACGTTGCTGCTGAGCCTAGTAGTGCATGCTGCAAACATCAACTATCAATAACTTTCAGAAGTGATTTATTTCTCTTACTGGTCCGATTAAACCTTGGTTTTTTATGAGGAAAATCTTACTTATTTACTCATCATAACTTCCTCTCGGGGTCTTCCAACGAACGTGTGTTCACACGCCATCATGACCCTAGGACCCAGGTAGGAGATAAGATAGATGTAGAGAGACAAGCCGCCTAGAGCACTCATTTTAATCGAGAACCCATTGATAATAGAAAGGGAAGTGCCATATCGAGGGGCCAAACCTGGGTACATACGAATTACTCGCATCTACTTTGATCTCGACAACTCTTATGTCGCACAAGCTCCAACAAACTCACAAATCCTTGTTCGATGAATACTGCCATGTCAACCCCACAAAAGTTGGCGTCCACCATGGATCCTTTGACAAAAGGAGTCGAGATCTTAGAGGGCACTCGACATGGTTTGGAAAAGGTCGTCGTCGGGCTCCTCGAAATGGACAAGGAAGAGATTATCGTCGATGACACATGCTGGGGACTGGAGGCAGATTGGTTCGAAAAAGTGTTCCACGTTAGCTTTGGACAAGTCAACATCTTCATTGGATACATTCGGACAACATCAGAAGAATCAATAATCAGTCCGGGTGAAACAACACGCTACCCTCAAGAAGACGCCGAACCCGAAGATGGCATGGAAGACAACTGCGACAACAATTACAAAGACAAAGTTGCAGAATCCATCCTTTTGTTATTTGAGGATAGACTCGAGAACGACTCGTATGACGAACACACCCCTTATGGAGATTCATCGCAAGACACTGGGGTCTACATCAAGAAAAATGAGAAACGATCATGGATCCACGTCATCTCAAGAAACTCCATCAACAGTACCATCGCAAGGACCAGTACTGATGGCTCAGCGAGTGATCCCGCCTATACCTGCCGCATCCGCGAATCCCCAGGTAGCACTAGATGCGGCCACCACAATCGATCTTTCGCGGCTCATACACTGGGGCTTGTTCATGGCTCCTCCTTCATAAGAAATTGGAACAGAGGTCCCCGCCCCCGAAACATCGTCCGTAGTAACTGTCAGGCCAAGAAATCCACCGATGATAGCACAAAAACATCAGCAGCAACCGAGGCACCATTTACCTTTCAGACAGGAGTAGCTTTAGGGGGAGTGAAGAACGTTTCCCTAAACCGGAGCAACTCCACCAATATTACCCATTACCAGATGATTACAAATAGTACAACAACTCTGGAGCAAGAAAGGAAGAGACTCGCAACAGAAGAACAACTCCTACGGCAAAGAAGCTTTAAGAGTTGCTAGTCGCCAGGAGAACTTACCGCAATAGCAGCGCGAAGAGGGTTATCTGGGTTACGAGCGAGTTCAACAACTTTCCTCCCGGCGACCCATGCCGGCGTGGAAGTTCCCGTTAGATTTCAAGGGACCAAAAAAGGTGCCAAACTACAACGCAATCATGGAGCTGTCAGCCTGGATAGCAAACTATAAGTTGGCTATGGGAATATTGGATGTTGATGAAGCAATTTCTAAAAGGTACCTCACTATAATGTTGGAACGATCTGCACAAAAATAGCTAGATAACTTGCCTTCCAATATGGTCCAGTATTGGGAGGAGTTAAAGAAGCTTATTATCAAGAACTTCGAAGGGACGTGTAACAAGAATTGAGGATTTGGAGGGACGTGTTCACAAAAAAAGGCGAGTCATGTCGCAAATACATGAACATGGTGTCAAAAATCATCAATACTCCCTCCGTTCCGAAATACTTGACTTCCAAATAAATGTATCTAGACAACTTTTTGTCTAGATACACTCACTTGGGAGTCAAGTATTTCCGAACGGAGGGAGTAGATCCAATGCAATAACCCACGACTCAGGCATAGAAGTCTTGAAGAAAAATTTCCGATTCAAAATTCGCACAGAAAAGTTGCGTCGTTCTCGAAAGAATATAAAAAGCCTAAGCGACTTGATAAAGATATGCAACAAGTATGCAGAATCAAATAACACAACAGATGCCTCTGTAGTGTTCCCACATTTTAAATAAATGTAAGAACCTATGTGTTAGTGTGCTAGTCACTGGATCAATTGCTAGAACCCCATTACAAGATGAAATATCATGCAAATGCGTAAAAACGATTACATCGCATGATCCACTCTTTACAACATAACTTTATTACAACTTGCATAGTCTCAAATGACTAGCATGATACAAAGATCTGCAGCGAAAAATAATATACAACAGTCAGCCTTATCTTTTCAATGTGCCACAGTCAAACATGGTGGTTGTAGACTCAAAAAACTAAACGAAATCCTCACTGGTCATCAGAACCATCTTAAATATTGAATATGCTGCCACAAGGGGTCAGAACAATTAAATGTACTTGCAAATGACACTATGGTGGATATGATGAAGAATCTAGTGCTACATGATGACCGGACAACGATGTCTCCTAGAAGGGTGGGGGGGGGTGAATAGGCGAAGAAAACATTTCCGGTTAAGACTTGCCAAAAGCGGAAATAAACTAGGTGTTTAAATTAAGAAGAACACAACCTAAATATTCTAGGGTCAACTAGGTACACCAACAACTTATGCTAAGCAATACAAGTAACAAGTTGATAGCAAGATATATAACTTCAAGCACGAAGCCTATCACAATGTAAATTGCATAAGTAAAAAAGCTCGAGTATAGAAATAACCGAGGCACACGGAGACGATGATGTATTCCCGAGTTCCTCCCACAAGGGGAGTACGTCTCGTTGGAGGGGTGTGATATCGCCACAAGAGGCCTACTCAACACCACAAATGCCTCACCCTATTCTCCAATGAACCTCACCACAAAGGCCTAGTTCACCTTCCACTATTGGCAACCTTAAAACTCGAGACACACATCCACAACTTTATTGGAGGCTCTCGATGTCACCACAATTTGGGGCACACAATTAAATGCTCCCAAGAACACCACAAGTCGTCTAGTGTCCAAGACGCAAGAGTAACAAGCTCACAAACTTTCAACTTCCACGAATCCTTTCGGAGAGAGAAAACCGATGCAACCGATGCAAATCGAAAGAGCACAAGTGCTCAAATCCTTCACTCTCAAATTGCAACAAAGCAACAAATGCTTATGGGGGGATAAGAGAGGAAGAGCAATGGAGGAGAAACACCAAGAACTCCAAGATCAAGATCTACTAAGTTTCCCTCACAAAGAAGGAGGATGGATTGGTCGAAATGTAGATCTAGATCTCCTCTAACTTCTCCCTCAAAGATATGCAAGAAGCATAGGAGGGATTGGGATATGTGCAAGCTTTCCAAGGTCAACAATGGTGGGGAGAGGGGGAAAATTCTTGCTTGGAAGACTTAGGGACCAATGGGGAAGAAGACCCCCTTAAATAGGTCCCTCAAAAACTAGTCGTTTGAGGCTGAAAATGGGACCGGATATTCCAGTTCAATCTTGAACCGGATATTCCGGTTGCTTGTTTTTCCTTGGATCTGAAACCACGAATGAGTTAACCAAACCGGATTATCCGAACAGACTCGAGAACCGGATATTCCGGTTGGAACGAAATAATCTGGTTGGATTCTATCTCGAACGGGCCTAAGAACCGGATATTCCGATATGTATGGAACAATCCGGTTGACTTATGATCCGAAAACCTCTACTCCTTAGCCAAAAAACGAGCTCCTCATCAGAACCGGATATTCCGGTTGGTATGGAATAATCTGGTTGGAAATATCCGGTTAACTTCTGAATCATTGAGGCTGAACTAGAAACCTCATAACTTTTGCAAACGAACTCCGAATGAGGTAAATCCAATTGTGTTGGAAAGATAACAACAAGGAGTATGGATAAGTTACCACACATGAAAGGTGTGGGAACATTCTCAAAGACTAACAGAATATTTTCACCACCGAAAACGCAACAAGTTTTTCTTACGAAATCCGTTTTCGAGAAACCAAAGCTTGTCATGAAGATCACGACAAGCACTAAAACCCCAGGAGACAAAAGCCAAATAAGAACCAAGAAAGATGATATGCCAAGTATGCAAAAGTTTGAGCTCTCTATAATGATTCGATCAAGTTACTCACTTGAGAGCCCCTCTTGATAGTACGACTATCTATCCTATAACCCGGTCTCCCAAAGGCACAAGACCGGTAAAATAGAAAACCTATTAAGATTTTACCTTTGATTGAGAATTCCACTTGATCTTGATGATGACGATCTTGACTCTCTCAAGTTGGATCTTCTTCTTTGGTCGTGCTTGCTAGCACACGCTCCGCTTGATGAAGACTTGCAAGTTGCTCCCCCCATACACCATTATGGTAGAGACCCTTCTCGAAAAATCTTCAAAAGGCCACAATCTCCAAAAGGGTGGCAAGCATCAAGAATAGGATTTCTTCGAGATGCTTCACTTGAGCTTCCACGTCAAGCTTGATGACGAACACCGCTTGATGACAACATAGATCATGGGATATATGAAATCTTCCTTTTGATGCATGCCCATGGAAAGATACCTAACCACATATAGAGATTCCACACACATATATCATGGGTTACTTCACAAAGCTATATGATCAAATTCTTACCATACCACAGAATACACAATCTCACTTGGTACATCTTGTAGCTTTGTGTGTTGATCACACGCTTGATCAACCTTGTATCTTTTCTTCTCACTTAAAATTATGATGTCTTGAAGATAATCATGAAATATCACCTAATCATTTACTTCAAGACACATGTAATAGGCACAACTCTATACATGGCCGTTCTTCATATAAAGCCTTGAATATAACAATGGCCATCAAGAAAGCCAATAGAGTTCAACACATGAACTCCAATAATTCCTATGGACAAGATCTAAAAGGATAACTCAATGCAAACATTAGGCCATAAAGATGTCATTAATTACCAAAACCACATATGAGGGCACCATGCGCTTTCACATGATATTTGGCTTGCTGGAGTTTTTTCTAAGTTTGCATAATGAAAAATTTATCCTATCATTTTCAAAATTTTCTTTTTTTGAGCTTCCCGAGAGGATGCCTCTCGAATCATACGAGTTCAGTAACGGGAACACATCCCTGCTTGACTCACTGCTAAACCGTTGATGTTCCACCTCCACTGTTTTCCTTGCATGGTTGCGCTATTCTTGGGCTCATGTGAAGTTGTGGAGAGAGGGGTTGCAGAGAGGATAATGATGAAAATAAAAGTCCGAGAATTCATTTGTGCGGTTCTCCCGGTTAGTATTCTCAAATTTTGATCGGTATTCACGTTCACCGATAATAATTCACGCGGACACAATTGAAGTTCCAATTTCTGAGATCATGGTTAATTTTGCACGCAGTTTTGAGGTATCACCTTTCAAAATGAGGGAGAGGCATGCAATCGCAAACTTTGTTGGACGGTACGGATTGTGTGGAGAGAAAAAATAGCATTGGAAAGGCCGCGTTCAAACACGAGCCAGAATTCAGCTGTTTTCATATACTAGCCAACTCCCGGTATAAAATTATTAGAGGTCATCACATTTATTGGTCGTCCCTTGAATTATTTGAGGCGACTAAATCATTTTACCTACTGCAGTTGAGATAATATCAGTGTCGGGCTATTTCCAAGACCGGTTTCCCAATTATACATGCCGCACAGAACAAATTTCCCACCTCCGGTGATAGAATATAAGAGCAGACTCTTTCTTTGTGTCACATCCTCATTTGGAAACACTGTTGTAAGGGGAAGAACTCAAAATTTAGGACGAACAAAAACTTTTATGTTGATCCTTATGTTTCCTGGACTTTGATAATCCATATGTAGACCTTGATGTTCATCAAATGAGAAAATATGTGGAATGGTGTTTCCTTTGTTTCCTTGTCTTTGAAATCATCTATTCCATCTTGTCAATTGGTTTTCTCAACCATGAAACAAAACTCATATAAAACTCTAAAGAAAACAATAAGTTTTCTCCTCTTGATTCTGGTTATTTTCTTCCTTTTTGAGCTCCTCAAATAATTATGAATCCAATCTCAAATTCTTGTAAGTTTTTATCGTCATCCATCATTGGGATATGGTACCACTCACCATATTCAAATAATAAATTTAGGATTGAAAATAACCGTGTTTCCATGTTTGATTTCCTGCCTAGATGATAAATTTAGGATTGAAAGTCACCTCCGTATTGAGTTCAATTTGGTCCGCTTGCTTGTCAGATGGTGAATCCCAGCCATACAGGTCTTCCTTCCTTGCTTCCTTGGATTGAGAACTTCCTTCTCCCGCGGCTAGTGTCCTTGAGGCTAAACAGTGACGTGGAGCCTTTCCTCCAGTACTCATCCTCGTTGTTTGCTTGCGAGGTTTCGAAACCACTCCAATGCTTGCGATGGTGAAGCATGGACGCACTCGTAGGTCTTCTACATCTCCTTCAGCTCCACTATCAATCTCATTCTTCGGTTCCCGATCTTGGAGATCTTCTTCCTTTGGTCCCTTCCCCTTGTTATTGTTGGCGGAGACCATGCTTCTTCTAAAACTGAAAACAGACCCTTGCAGAAAAGCTCGAAACAGAAACACGACGAGAAAACGATATACAGACCTCGGGGAATCCGGGGGATTATATAGCAAAAATATGCGTAAAGAAAGGAAAGTCCAGGTCAAAAACGAGTCGGAGAGGGGCTCCGGGGCGCCCACACCATAGGCTGGCGCGGCCTAGGGCGGGCCCGCGCCACCTGGTGGTGTGGTGCCTCCGGGCACCTTCTCCAACTCCTCTTAGGCTCGGTATTTTTCATATTTTCCAAAAATCAATAATCTATAACTGAAAAAGTATTTCGTGAACTTTTTCTTAACAAAACTGTTACCTATTCCAAAACAGACTCTGCAAATTCTGGAATCTTCCCTCCGATGAATTTCTCGAGAGTCATTACTTAAATAACATCGACATCTTCATCATAGGAATCCCCAGAAATATAATGTTTTAGTCTTTGACCATTTACCACTTGTGTAGTGTTATCCTTGAGAGAAGCAATTTTAATTGCTCCTAAAAGATACACCTCTACAATAATATAAGGTCCTTCCCATCGGGAGAGTAATTTTCCTGCAAAAAATCTGAGACGAGACTGATACAATAGAACTTTCTCACCAACATGAAACACTCTTTTAAGGATTCTGTTATCATGCCACTGTTTAACTTTTTCTTTGAAGAGCTTGAATTTTCATAAGCTTCACATATCCTTTCATCTAAATGATTCAGATCAAGCATTCTTTTCTTACCAGCAAGTTAAAAATCTTTATTTAATTCTTTCACTTCCCAATAAGCTTTGTGTTCTAATTCTAAAGGCAAGTGACAAGCTTTTCCATAAACCATTTTATAAGGAGACATACCCATAGAATTTTTATAAGAAGTTCTACAAGCCCATAAAGCATCATTCAACTTATCAGACCAATTCTTCCTAGATTTATTAACATTCTTTTGCAAGGTAGACTTAATTTCTCTATTTGATAATTCTACTTGCCTACTAGTTTGAGGATGATAAGCTGAGGAAATTCTATGATTAACATCATATTTAGAAAGGGTTTTTCTAAAACCACAATGAATAAAATGAGAACCTCCATCAGTCATAAGATATCTAGGCACACCAAACCTAGGAAAAATAACATATTTAAGCATTTTTATCGAGGTATCTCCATCAGCACTTTTAGTAGGTATAGCTTCTACCCATTTAGTAACATAATCAACAACAACAAATATATGAGTATAGCCATTTGAAGGAGGAAAAGGACCCATAAAGTAAAATTCTCAACAATCAAAAGGTTCAGTAACAAGAGAATAACTCATAAGCATTTCATTGCGTCTAGAAATATTTCCTACTCTTTGACATTCATCACAAGATAAAATAAATTTACGTGCATCTTTAAAGAGAGTAGGCCAATAGAAACCTGATTGTTGAACTTTCTGTGCGGTTCTATCCCCGGCGTGATGTCCACCATAAGCACTACTATGGCACTTCTTCAATATTTCACGTTGTTCATGATCTGGAACACATCTTCTCATAATACCGTCTACTCCTTTATATAAATGTGGGTCATCCCAAAAATAATGCCTCAAATCATAGAAAAGTTTCTTCTTTGTGGAGCTGTAAATGTTGGAGGCAAATACTTTGAAACAATAAAGTCAGCGTAATCAGCATACCATGGACTATCTTGAGGTTTTAATTTTTTTGCAGCCAATTGTTCATTTGAAAAGCTCTCATTAACAGGAATAGGATCAAAAGTAATGTTTTCCAACCTAGACAAGTTCTCAGCAACAGGATTTTCAGCACCCTTCCTATCCACAATATGCAAATCAAACTCTTGTAGAAGCGACACCCATCTAATAAGCCTCGGCTTAGCATCTTTCTTTTCCATAAGGTATCTAATAGCATCATGATCAGTATGAATAGTAACCTTTGAGTCAACAGTATAAGGACTAAACTTATCACATGCAAAAAATACAGCTAAGAACTCTTTTTCAGTAGTAGCATAATTATTTTGAGTAGCATCAAGAGTCTTACTAGCATACTGAATAACATTCAACTTCTTATCTATGCGCTGTCCAAGAACATAACCTAAAGCAAAATCACTAGCAGCACACAACAAAAGGTAAATTCCAATCAGGCGGTTGCACAATAGGAGCAGTAGTTAAGGCCTTCTTTAAAAAAATCTTCCTTACAATCATCATCAAAAATAAATGGTACATATTTTTGAAGAAGATTAGTACGAGACTTTGATATTTTAGAGAAATCTTTAATAAACCTCCTATAGAAACCAACATGACCAAGAACGCTACGAATACCTTAAACATCCCTAGGACAGGGCATTTTCTCTATGGCTTCCACTTTAGTTCTATCAACTTCAATACCTCTAATATAAATTTTATGTCCAAGAACAATTCCTTCATTAACCATAAAGTGGCATTTCTCCCAACTAAGAAGAAGATTAGTTTCCCCACATCTCTGCAAGACATTATCAAGGTTGTGCAAACAATTATCAAAATAAGTTCCATAGACGAACAAATCGTCCATGAATACTTCCCGCAATTTCTTCACAAAAAACATGAAAAATAGCAGACTTGCATCTTTGAAAGGTAGCAGGAGCATTACACAAACCAAAAGGCATACGTCTATAAGCATAAGTATCATAAGGACAAGTAAAGGTTGTTTTCTCTTGATCTTGTTTCCTAACAGCAATTTGAGAAAACCCAGAATAACCATCAAGAAAACAAAAATGAGTTTTCTTAGACAACCTCTCTAGCATTTGATCAATAAATGGTCAAAGATAATGATCTTTCTTAGTAACTTTATTAACCTTTCTAAAATCAATGCACATTCTATAACCAACTACTACTCTTTGTGGATTGAGTTCATTTTTTTTCATTAGGTACCACACACATTCCCCCTTTCTTAGGGACACAGTGCACATGGCTCACCCATCTACTATCAGCAATAGGGAAAATAATGCCAGCATCAAGAAGTTTTAATACCTCATTTCTTACCACTTCCTTCATCTTAGGAATTAAACGGCGTTGATATTCCACTACTGGCTTTGCATCAGGTTCAATATTAATAGCATGTTGACATATAGTAGGAGAAATCCCCTTCAAATCATCAAGAGTATATCCAATAGCTCCACGGTGTTTCTTCAGAACTCCCAATAACCTTTCCTCTACTTCACCTGAAAGTTTAGCCCTAATAATAATAGGATATGTTTTCTTATCATCAATAAATAATATTTAAGATCATCAGGCAAAGGTTTTTAATCAAAGACAGGATCCTCCTTGGGCAGTAATGTGGTACCCAAGTCTTCCACATGTAAATTATGTTTCAGTATCACAGGTTGACGAAGGAGAATATCGTCAATCTCATTTCTATCTTCTACAAATACCTCACTCTCATGGTCCTCCATATATTGTTGCCAAGCATTGTTAGGAGCAAGAGCAATAGAAGCAAGTTGTTCAACTTTAAAATTCTCATCAGGAAATTTCGATTCATAAGGTGCTCTAGCAAATTTGGAGAAATTGAACTCATAAGATTTTCCATCAAATTTAGTCAAAATATTCTCTGTTTTACAATCTATAATAGCACCACAAGTGTTCAAGAAAGGTCTACCAAAAATAATAGGACAAGTCTTACTACCATCCCTACCCAGTACTAGAAAATCAGTGGGATATTTAGTTTTACCACATAAAACTTCCACGTCTCTAACATTACCAATAGGAAAAACAATATCTCTTTTAGCAAGCTGAATAACCACATCAATATCTTCAAGCTCACAAGAACACATTTCATGCATAATTTCTCTATAAAGCTCATAAGGTATGGCACTAGAACTAGCACTAATATCACATAAACCATAATAGCAATGATCACCAATCTTAACAGAAAGCACAGGAACACTAGTTTTCCTAGGTCTATGAGGATGGGAAATAATGTTAGAAGCACCCTCACAGAAGACAGTGTGTTCATCCTCTACATTTCCACAAACAAGATCTTTTACTATTGCTACAATAAGTTCAACGGTTATTTGTTTATCAAGTTCAATAGATTTCTTGTTACTCTTATTAATCACACTAGCGGCCATAGAATGTTCTTTCACTTTAGAAGGGAAAGGCGTCTTTTCAACATAAGGTTCAGGAACAGCAGGATTAATAGCATGCACTTCTATATTACTAGAAGGAACAATATTTTTATAAGGTGCATGGTACTTGTGATAATTATTTTTAGGAGTATCAAGATAGGAGGCAAAAGCTTTAAGATAGTTTGCAAAAATTTAAGAATCAAGACCACAAACAACACTAACATCATAGAAATCATTGGTTCCCATAAAATATATAATGCATTCATAATCATAATTTATACCTGACTTTCTACCTTTGTCGTTCTCCCATCGTTCAGTGTTTTCTTGAATACGTTCGAGAAGATCCCATTTAGCTTATTCCTTCATACGTGTAAATGATCCAGAACAAGAAGCATCCAATAAATCCTTATCATGAAGAGAAAGAGTTGCATAAAAATTATTGATCACAATATTTCTCGGGAGTTCATGAACGGGACATTTAAGCATTAATAACTTCATTCTCCCCCACACTTGGACAATACTCTCTCCCACATGAGGCCAGAAATTATAGATTTGATTCCGGTCTTTATGAATCTCACTAGGAGATTGGAATAAAAGAGAGAAACAATTTCCTCCCATCCAATAGAATCACCATTCTTCAGTAATTTGAACCATTCAGCGGCTCTTCCTTTCAGCGATAAGGATAATAATTTCCTTTTAACTTGATCCATTGTAATACCTGCACACCTGAGTAACTCGGATAATTCATGTATAAAGAGCAAATGATCACCGGGATGCACAGTTCCATCACCGTAATAGCAGTCATCCATAACACGTCAAACAATTTTCATAGGTATTTTATATGGATCTAATTCAGAAGAAGAAGGGTTACCAACTACCCTAATAGTAATAGTAGAAGTACCCCTAAACAGAGAACCAAAAGTATTCTCCATAATGAAATAAAATAGCAGACAGAAATAAAAACAGCACTCACAGTAAAAGTTTCTCTTACCAATAGCGCTTCACTCCCCGGCAACAGCGCCAGAAAATAGTATTGATGACCCAAAAGTATAGGGGGTGTATCATAGTACTTTCGATAAATAAGAGTGTCGAACCCAACGAGGAGAACAAGGTGTTGACAAGCAGGTTGGATAGAGGATTCACTGTAAACACTAATAAACATGTTTTTGGTTGTTTTGGATATAATAGATAAATAAAGTGCAAGTAAATAAAGTGTAGTAAATAATATTGCAGCGAGTGGCCCAATCCTTTTGAGAGCAAAGTACAATCCGGTTGTGTTACTTATGACTACCAAACGTTCTCAAGGACACATAGGAATTTCGTCAAGTGCTTTCGCTTCGTTACAGTTGATTAATATCCATTTCTTTGTGAAGTGTTGTGTGGGTGAACCTATGCTAATGCACCTCCCAACTAGGAATAATACATACTTGTTATTATACCCCTCGCAAGCATCCGCAAATACAAGAAAGTAATTGAGATAAAACTAACCACAACCTTAAACTTCGGGATTCTACGCTCCCTCGTGCATTGGCTTCCTAACGGGGGTTTAGGTTTCTGTCACTCCGGCAACCCCATAATTAGTAGCCAAATACACAATGCATCCTCCTAGGCCCATAAAGGTGAAGTATCATGTAGTCGAGTTTCACATGACACCACTAGAAGAATAGCACCACAACTTAAATACTGAACAACTAGATATTACTTCAACATAACTTCACTACTAACATCATGACTTATCCCATGTCTTCAAGAACTGAATGAACTACTCACAAGACATCATATGGATCATAATCAGAGGTGATGTAATGGATGATAACAATCTGGTCATAAGTGCAAACACCGATAAATCTCACAAGCATCCACTACTAACAACTAATCCACACAGGGAGAGAGATCTAATGTAAAACAACGATAGAGACCCCTAGTTGTTACAGCGGGATGACGGTGGATGATGAGAGTGCTGGTGCTGGTGATGAGGATGATGATGATGATGATGATGATGATCTCGATGAAGCTCGGAGTGATGACGGTGACGATGGCGATGATTTTCCCTCTCCGGAGAGGAATTTCCCTGGCAGATTTGTCCCTGCCAGAGAGCTTTTCTCTCTCAGGTGTTTTCCGCCCCGAGGCGGCTATTGTCGGCTATTGTTTGAAAGAGGTTGCATCTTTGATGTTTCTATTCATGAGGAGATGTTGTGAGAACTCTTGTAACCACTAGGTATGGGTTCTTTTCCACATTGCAATAGACGTTATCTTCTTCTTCATTATTTTCTTCACCCAAAGAGTTTACGACAACTTGGTGAGATGCATAGTATTCGTCTTCACTCATGGAGTCATGTTCACCGTCTTGGTTGAAAATTATGATCATTTTTTTTGGAGCATTCAAAATACTTGTGGCCATTGCCACCACACTTGAATCAAGTTATTTAGCTATACTTGACTTGAGTTACATTTGCATTGCTGGTTATGAGCACTTGTTTCTTGAAATGTTGTGAAGCTTTGTTTGATGCATTGGGAGGTCTTAAGCATTTCTTTGTGTTGCTTGTGCCATT
>JAPCYS010002131.1:0-26289 GCA_028641055.1 Alopecurus myosuroides
TCCTAGATTAGATCTTGGCCATTCGGGTTTATCTCGCGTAGGATTTTTTTTCTATGCAACGTACCCTTCACAAATTTGGAACAAATTCGATACAACATAACTTTTATCAAAAAGTTTGTCACACAAATCAATACGTATCAAATATTTCAATAAAACAAGGCCATAATCTAACAAGTTTTGAACATAAATTAAAGTACATAAAACTAGGGGTTGCCCTTGAGCCTTCCTAGATGCTCCACGAGATCATGTTGTAGCTCTTGATGCACTTTTGGTTCTCCGATCTCCTACCGCATAGCGAGGAATATAGCATGTCGATGTTATAAATCAAGAGTATCATCCGAAGATGATTATGCGTGGATAGTGTATGTGTGGAGATCACGAGGTGGGTAAGCACATAGAGAGACAGATTTATACAGCTTCAGCCCCCGGGAAACATCATCCGGTAAAATCCCTACGTGATGTTTGTGGCTAGGTCTTATTCCGTATGCTCACGAGGGAGCCGCTGGTGTGCCGGCCCTCCTCTAGTTGTTGTCTAGCCGTAGAGGCTCTTTCTCAGTCTATTTAAGTCTATCTGAATTCTGCCCTCTTGGGACGCCTTGCCCCTCCTTATATAGGTGGAAGGGGCCGACTTACATGCAGAGTCCTAGTAGGATACAAACTAGTCCAGATTCTACTCCAAGATAGATAACAATCCGGTTTCTACTCAGACTCCTTGAGCCGGCATGCTAGGCCGGTTCTCATGACTGTCCACGACCTACCTCTGTGTGGGTAACCTTTTCCCATATCCACGACACAGCCCATGCTGTCGGCACTTGATGATCAACAACTGCAAGAGGACCCTGCCTGAAATAGGGTTCGGTGTCAACCACGGGCTCGTTTTGCTCTTTATCAATGATCATGTTGTGCAAGATCACACATCAATTCATCACATCCCACATCTACGACTTCAACCAGGTCAGAGCAGGGTACCGAACAACAGCAAACCGAGATTGGAGCACACCAAATGCCCTCTCGACATCATTCCTGCAAGCCTCTTGGCAGTGATCGAACAAAGACTAATTTGCCTCCTGGCACAAGGTTGGAGTTAGTCTTCACAAATGTTGACCATCTTGGATAGATTCCATCAGATAGGTAGCATCCCTTGTTATAGTGGCGCCCATTGACCTCAAAGTTCATGGGAGGAGCCTAAACATTCAACAAGCTTGGCAAAGACATTGGATTACTACAGAACGTTGATGTCATTGTGATTTCCTAGCATGCTAATGAAGGAGTGCCAAGTACAAAAATTCTCTGTAGCCACTGCCTCGAGTACCACAATACAATCTCCTTTTCCGCCTTTGTACATTCCCTGCCAACCAAACAGACAGTTCCTCCCTGCCCAATGCATGCAGTCGATACTACCAAGCATCCCGAGAAATCCTCTTTCTTCATTTTGTGATAGGATCTGAGAAGTGTCTTCAACATTGTGTGATCTCAAATACTTTGGTCCAAACACTGCCACCACTGTCTTGCAGAACCTGTATAAACAATCAATGGCGGTGGACTCGGCCATGCGCAAATAGTCATCTTATGTATCGTCGGGAGTACCATACGCAAGCATCCTCATAGCCACCGTGCACTTTTGGAGTGAGGAGAATCCAACTGTATCGACGCAATCCTCCTTGCAAATGAAATAGCTATCGTACTCCCGGATGGCATACACAATGTTGAGGAAGAGTTTCTGGCTCTTCCGAAATAGGCGCTGAAACACTGTCTCGTCGTGCAATGGATCTACAGATCCTCTTTACAACGGCGGAATGAATCTCTAGCGGCGGTGGTTGGAGGGGTGTCACCGACATCAGCATGGAAGCAAACACGAAGTGGCACTATGCGATGTGGGAGGGCGAATCTGGACGTGGAAAAGTTGTTCCTCGCGTGACTATGCTAGCCCACAAGCCACTTTCCTTCTGTCGAATCCCCAAGCGCCCGTTCGGCTTGGGTACGCCGGACGATTCTTTGGCCCAAACCAACGGAATTCGGCGTCGGAGGGGTGTGTGTGGGGGGGGGGGGGCGACAAGGCTCTTAGGGGGGGTGGGCGTGGGGATAGAGCTTGATCGATAGATTGGTTGGTCTTTCCGGGAGAAAAAAAAATGTCGAGGACCATGTACCGGGAATAACACCATCAAAATGAATTCCTCATTTATTATCTCAAAAGAATGCCGACGAAGAAAGACGATAGCCTGCTCGTAGCCAAGACAAAGCTGAATTTTTCTAAGGAAAGGCGATCAATTTATAATCTTTAACACCAGCTTTAAATCCAACACTTGCTTTAGTTTCACCTTGTTTGTATTTCATCGGTGGGTGTCCATTTCTTTTCTTCCAAGCCTGTCCCACATGTCGGGCTGATACCAAGGATAAACAACAGCCGGAGTAGGGCCTTGCGTCATGGGCCGGGCCCAGTGGGGCTGAGATCAATCCGTTGAGAGGCATGGGCCTCGTGTCCGGCCCACACCCCCGCCCCCGCCTGCTCCCAATCCGTCCCCGACCTTGCTGCCGCCGGCCAGCCTCCCGGCCCCCATCCGGCCAATCTCCACAACCCTCGCTCGCCAATGCCGCCGTCCCGCAAGCGGAGGTTTGCCGACGAGCCGCCGCCCGTCGCGAGTCCCAAGCGCGGCGCGGCAAGGCCCAGGGAGGACGCCGACCCCGAGTTCGTTTGGAAACCGATCCCCGCCGACCAAGCTCGGGCCAGCTACCCCAAACGCTACCAGCACGCCCAGCCGGCTGCCAAGAGGTACCTCACCTTGTACGGAGTATCTGTCTATTCCAACACTCTCTGCGTGCGGAATGGATGCTTAGGTTTTCTGCATCTGCGCAGGAATGAGGAGGAGGAGGAGGAGGAGGAGGTCAAGGCTTGCTGCCATTACCGGGCAGCCAAGGTGGACGGAGCCCTCTATAAGCTCGGTGACGATGTCTATGTAATGGTAAATCATCATGTTTGCTGCTGTAAATTCAACAAATCCTCTCTTCCTTTAATTGTGCCACAACCATTTGCTTCTGCTATGAAATTTACAGCTCTGTGTCAGTGTGTGTGTGTTCCTTAATGGTACCAAATTGCATCGCCTTCCAATGTGAATATGGTTGCTGCTAACAAATCATCAGTATCTCTTTTTAGATGTTTCCGGTTATGCTTGATGCTGCTCTGAAACCGATGATCCTATCATCACTGTTAATTACCATGACTTCTCTGCAGAAAATCTGTTTCCGCATCTGCTTGCTTAGATGCATTTCCTCTCGTTGGCACCCAATTGGCCACATGTGACTCCGCATATCACTAAATGCTGCTGTAAAGGAATCCTCTCTCTATCTTCTACACTTTTTCATGCTACTGTTATGCTTGCTGCTATGGTCGCTTCTTCTTCTTTTGTTAATTATTTATGGGCTGTCATCATAATGCTTCGTTTCAACAACTCATGCCGTAGCCGGTGGTTATGCATGCTGCTGTGAAATACTTGATGGCCATCATCGTAATCCTCTGTTCATGCACCTCATGTGATTGCCAATTTGCCATCATGCTTCCTGCTTTGAAGTACTCGCTCGTTTGATGTTAATTGTGCTTCATCATAATGCTCTTTTTCTGCACCTCCTGATGTGATTGCCAATATGTTTTTCCTGCTATGAAATATGGCTGTTAATTCTGCCACAATCATACATACTCTACTTCTTTGTACAAAATGGATTTATACCTCGGCTTTGCATTGCTTAATAGCACCAGACTCTGTCATCATAATGCTTCTTTTCAACAACTCATGCTATAGCGGTGGTTATGCATGCTGCTGTGAAATACTTGATGAAAATTGCTCTGTTCATGCACCCAATGTGATTGCCATCATGCTTCCTGCTTTCAAATACTCGCTCATTTGATGTTAATTGTGCGTAATCACAATGCTCTGTTTCTGCACCTCCTCGTGTGATTGCCAATATGCTTCCTGCTATGAATTATGGCTGTTAATTGTGCCACAATCATACATACTCTACTTATTTGTACAAAATGGATTTACGCCTCAGCTTGTATATATTAATGGCATTTTTGGTACCATACGACACCTTTCACCGTGAATATGGTTTTTGCTCATGTAAAAATCCTCGCTATCTCTGCTATAGATGTCTACATATGGTTTTTTGTTCCTGATTCCTTTAACAACGTTTCATTCCTATTTGTTTAGGCTGGGGAAGGAAAGCCTCATTTCGTTGGTAGGATCACCGAACTTTTTGAGGGGAAAGACCACGCCAAGTACTTCAGCTGCCGTTGGTTCTACCGATCTGAGGACACGGTGATCTCGAGCGTGAAATTGGTTGATGATCATACTCACGATCGCAAGCGGGTCTTCCTCTCCGACGAGACCAACGACAACCAGCTTGACTGTATTGTCTCCAAGGTTAAAATAGTGCAAGTCAATCCAAAGGTTAGTGCATGCTCTTGTACTGAAATGTGTGTGCCCTGCTCCTTAATGAAATTGTTCTCACTTTTGTAACTCCCCGTTTTAGCTTGATCTGAAAGCAAAAGCCCGACTAGCAAAAGGCAAAGATCTGTACTATGACATGTCATACTCTGTGGACTACTCTACCTTTGAAAATATCACAAATGGTAATTGCTGCAGCTGTCACCTTTCTACTCTTTTCAGTTATGCAAGCTTTTTATTGACCTGTTTAATGCTTTAAATATGTCCAATACTGTTGCTAAAATTTTCTTGTAGCTCTGTTTAGTATTGTAAATTTATCCTAAGAGTTGAGCATTTTAACCAACATGTGAAATTATTTTCCCATCAGATCATGTTGATCATAATCTGGTTTAACTTCAAATCCAAGCTCATTGTCTTATGCCCATGCTTTCTTCGTTCAAAATGTTGATTCAACCTTATACGCTCAATAGAAATTAGGATGTAACTTGTTTGTTAAAACAATCAGTAAATATCATACATGGAAATTATCCTATAAATCTGTTCTCTTATGCAAACTAATTGTTGTCCTACTTAATGTTTAAATATTTCCAAATATTGTATCTAGATTTTGTTGTAACTCTGTTTAGTCATGTAAACTAACTCCTGGGAGATAAGCATTTTAGAGAATATGTAAACAAAATTCCCATCTGTCCATGTTGATCATAATCTAGGATTCTAGGTTAAGTTTAATCCAATCTCTTTGTCTTATGTCCATGATTTCTGTGTTTGAAATGTTAATGCTATGGATAGGTTCAGTAGAAGTTAGGATGACATATTTTTTCTGTGCATGTAACCTGTGTTAAAACATATAAGAATATTTTGGTACAAAAGGATATAATTAACTAAGGGGCAGCATGGGCGTAGGAAATTTCATCTATTTGTTAACTTATCTTTGCTTGATATCAACTATAACATTGGGCAATAGGACATGAGCGCATCGGCATGTTCAGTAATTTTAATGATCTGTTGAATAATCTTTCCAGTTCAGTATTATAACTGAAGATGTGTTTTGCGTGTAGATATAGATGAAATTTCAGGGATTTCTTCCGATGCTGATTTGCGGGCTGAAACCTCTGTGGGAACCGCAACGCTACTTGACCTTTATTCTGGTTGCGGTGGCATGTCCACTGGATTGTGCTTGGGTGCTGCACTAGCAGGATTGAAACTTGAGACGGTATTACTTAGCCTTCTATTTATTTGGAGAATAATCTGTCGACCACCCTTCATTATTTCTATAATTTCCTTCTTTATATTTGTAGAGATGGGCTGTTGATTTTAACAGCCATGCGTGCGAAAGCTTGAAGTCCAACCATCCCAAGACTGAGGTTGGCTAATGAAACTTTAGTTCTTTTTGGCTGGCACAGATCCTCTTGTTTTAGCTGACTACAAATGTTCTTGTGATTTCTGAATATAGGTGCGGAATGAGAAAGCGGATGATTTTCTATCTCTTTTAAAAGAATGGGCAATCTTATGTGACCAATATGTCCATGGTAATCATGCCAAGGCACCTCCTCTGATGGACGATGAGGAGGAAGAGGGTGAACTCAAAAAGGACGAATATGTCGTACAAAAACTCACTGATATCTGCTATGGCGGGATTGCTAGGAAAAGATGCATTTATTTCAAAGTACGCCACTGTCCATCTAGTTCATTTCTAGTGCTCATACTTCTGTTATTTAGGTCGGTGTGATATTTTCTTGAACAGGTGCAATGGAAGGGTTATGGTCCCGAAGAGGATACCTGGGAGCCCATTACAAACCTTAGGTTTGTATCCAATTTGACATATTTCCACTACATAATAATGTCTATTTCCATTGCAGTTATTGAAAAAGATCTATGTACAGCACACTGATTCTTTTTTCATGTTCAGTGATTGCCCTTTGAAAATAATGGAATTTGTTCAAGAAGGCCACATACGGAAAATATTACCACTGCCTGTGAGTACTTGCTATTCTTTCTCCGTAATTTCGTACCTGAATATCAGATTGCTGATGTTGTTTATTTGTTCTGTTACTTTTAAAGGGTGACGTAGATGTCTTGTGTGGGGGCCCGCCTTGTCAAGGGATAAGCGGGTTAAATCGGTTCAGAAACCTTGACGACCCACTAAAAGATGATAAGAATAGGCAGATGGTCACTTTTATGAACATCGTGTCCTATTTGCGTCCGAAGTTCGTTTTGATGGAAAATGTGGTGGATATACTGAGATTTGCCGAAGGATATCTAGGTAGGTATGCGTTGAGCCGTTTGGTGGCTATGAACTACCAGTCTCGGTTGGGTATTATGTCAGCAGGTTCTTACGGGCTTCCACAATTCCGCATGCGCATCTTCCTATGGGGTGCCCTCACTACAATGGTTTGTTTTAATATTCTCTCATCACTTTCAGTTTGTTTTGCAAATTTATTTCTGAGATGATTGATCGGTTGTATTTGGATATGCAGGTGCTCCCAAAATATCCTCTCCCCACGCATAATGTCATACGAAGCGGGGCGCCAAGTGCATTCGCGGTAAGGAAAACCATAATAAAACTAAGAACATAACGAAATCCTATGAGAGGTGAAAATATGCCGACAAGCTTTTTTTGTTGTTGCAGCAAAGCATTGTTGCATATAACGAAATTAAATATCCAACCTTGAAGAATGCGTTGGTTCTTGAAGATGCGATCTCAGATTTACCGAAGGCACGTATTTACTTGACTTTTATGTCATATTTTCGACATATAGTCTTACATCTGTTATACAGGTTGGTAACGACCAAGCTGATGACGTAACTGAATACCTTGTGAAACCAAAGACAGAATTTCAGCGCTACATTCGTCTTAGCCGTAAAGGTAGCTCTTTTGATAAGACGAATATATGTTCATATTTTTATAGTGAAAAGTTGTTTCCTTCTTTGGCATTTCACGTATGATTTCAGTTTCATGCCTTTAATGTTTTTTTTAATGTTGTTCCAATATTCTAGAAATGTTGGACTACTCATTCGGTGATAAAACGGGTCCTGGAGAAGGCAAGCTACTGGATCACCGTCCTCTGAAGTTGAATAAAGATGATTATGAACGTTAAGCAAATACCTTTTAAGAAGGTAGGTGGCTGAGTTTTCCAAATGTTTCTTATGTGATTACTCCTTGTCCCTTGGTGAATATTTTGATCTCGCTTCACTTAGGGAGCCAACTTCCGTGACCTGAAAGGGGTAAGAGTAAGGCCAAACAACGTCGCTGAGTTTGACCCTGAGATTCCACGAGTTTACCTTGAGTCTGGCAAGCCTTTGGTACGTGTTGTACCGCCCAATATCATCAGGATTTTTCTAGTCACAGTTGCTGAAGATTGCATGTCTGTGTGGCCAGGTCCCTGAATATGCAATTAATTTCAGGGGTGGCAAGTCTCTCAGGTTAGTCTGTTTTCTTTTCTGAAACTATACTAGGCTATTGATGCTGATCTTAAGATACACGCTGTGATGCATTTATAGGCCGTTTGGACGACTGTGGGGAGATGAGACGGTTCCTACCGTGATGACCAGCGCAAGGCCACACACCCAGGTCAGCTGTCACAAGCTTCCTCAATTTTCCGATCTGATCATTTAGGAAGCACATAACCTTTTGTTCAGTTACGACAGTGTGCTAAATGTTTTTGGTGTTGCTGCATGCAGGCTATATTACACCCGAGTCAGGCCCGAGTTCTGACTGTCCGTGAGAATGCAAGGCTGCAGGGGTTCCCAGATTATTATCGCCTGGATGGTCCCATCGAGCAGCAGTAAGTTTACCAACATCTGTTGGATTGTCCCATCAAGCAGCTCTTCTTGTCGTACTTACATAAATCAAGACTGAACCTGAACATCTGTTGGTCTTGAATCCTGATACTGGCAGGTACATGCAAGTTGGCAACGCAGTGGCGGTCCCTGTGGCCCGAGCCTTGGGATACTCTCTAGGTCTGGCATACCTGCGCAAATACGATGTGAGCAAGGACGACCCGCTGTTCGTGCTGCCCGCCAACTTCTTTAGCCCAGGACAGACCGAGGTCATCACGCCTGCAGACGAGGAGGTTGCAGAGGAGTAGGACACAGAACTTGGGCCATTTTCTTTAAATTGAACTAGGTTGCTCTGATTGGTTAGGATTGGGAATTGGGGCCATTTTTAAAAAATTGAAGTAGGTTGCTGTGATTGGTTAGGATCGGAGGATGTGCACTCCTTGAGTGCTTTTTTTATTCTTTTCTGCTTTGATTATTTTTCCCAACATTATCATTGGTTCCTGATTGTTGATTTTCATCAATAAAGTGGTGATCATATGAATGTTAATGAATACTCGAGTTTATGCTCACCTCAAGTTGCATCTCATTGTGCGTAGGGTGTGCATGTGTGCCTTTATAGGTGCGGCGAGGTGCTGATTATTGTAATATTCGGTAGTCGACGCGCAATAACAGTCAGAAGTTGTGTAATTGTTGTCCTTTGCAGATTATTTTGTTTGCGATATTTCTGTCATTGTAACTCACATTTCTGTTGAAATACACCAAACTAGTTGAAGTCTAGAGTAGAGCCACTGATGTAAGTGTGCAAAAATTCGCCTGTAATAAATAACATTAAGTTTTTGGGAATGGAAAACTTGGACGTATTTTTCCTTCCTGATTGACAATTTTCATCAATATAAAGTGGTGGTTGTATGTCTGTTTATGAATAGTCGAGTTTGTGATCAGCTCAAGTTGCATCTCACTGTGTCAAAAGTAACATAGGAGCGTCCGACTAAACCGGCCTTGAAGATGATATAAGATTATGCTACATCATATCTTTTAAATTGCTAGTAACTCTGCTACAAGTTTTAGTCTCGGTTGTACAGGATGTTTGTATGAAACCAATAGATCTTTCATCTCGGACACTTGGACGAATGGCAAATTAATGGTCAGCCAGTAAGCCACAATCTTGTTTTGTTTTGTTTTCATCACTCGGCGTTTATACACTTATGCCTCCTAAAAACAACATAACCCACCAAACCAAACGGAAGTAGAAAAGAAAAAAAGGTGTCAGACGTATAATTAGTCAATCGCCGTATAGTCCTGGTACATTTTAATGCATCACCAGGAAAGAATATGTATGTGCCACCCGAAGGACATTCTATGCGGGTGGCGATGGCGGCACATGGGAGTCCTCCCGCGGACGGGTCAACACGCACTCCTCCAGAAAGTTAGTCAGCTGCGATGTGTACATCCCTGGATTGCTCCGGTAGTGGTCGACGTGAGGGGACGACACAAAGTCGCACGATCTCACCTCTTGCTCCGTTCTTTGTTGTTGGCTCTCCACGAACGACTCCACTGACTTCGCTGGGATGACCCGATCGGCCGAGCTGTACATATACAGCTGAGGGCACTTCGGTTGGTTCGATGACAAGAGCTCCATGACACCAGACAACCTCCTGCAAAAAAAAAACCTTGCTGATTAGCTGAACCATGTAGTGAGTGATTAACTACAATTAGGACATGATCTGCGACATTTTTACACTTTTCCCTTAATTAAAGACACCTTATTATTTGTTACCAAATAACCGTTATAGCATGAGACATGACATGTTATAATAGATTATGGGGCACAGAAGTAAGCGACAATAACATCATAAAGCCTCCTGTTATGTTTGTTGATTAACCGAGCCATGCCAGAGTTTACTGCATTTATAAGAGTTTTTTTTAGAGAAAATTTACAACAGATTGTATGGCAATACTACATTTACCTACAATATATACCTATTTTCTTAAATTTTTGTTATCAAAAGTCACTTACAGCATGAGCAATGAACCTTTCTAAAACTCCGACGACACACCTCATATTTCAAAACAGAACCACTGAAAGGGCATACGGAATATGACTGGAAATGCAAATACGTACCTATTTATGGCTGGATAGTTCAGCACAACGCCGAAAAGCTTTTCCAATGCAGATAGTAGAACAGCCTCGGTGGCTGCAGGTTTAATATCTCTGTGGGACTCCACAACTACGACATCAGACCTTGTGTCTGGTACAGCTCCTTTTGTTGCTATGCTGTGTTTCTTCATGATAGCAGCCGAGAAACCTAGAGCCCAAACCTGAGTTCAGAGAAAGAAATAACTACGTTTAGATTCCAACAAAACATTTGTTATGTGTGATGTTTAAAGAACCGACTAAGGAACATATGAGTAAATGATGACAGGGTATGTGAAAGAAGAAGGATTTAAGACAAATTTGGATGTGCAGAAAAGAACATTTCCCTAACCACCTATTTCTGTTGACCAGAGCTTAGTTACGGAAACATCTTTTCCTGTGTGATGTTAAAGAAACTGAGAAAGGAACCATACAAGTAAATGGCAGCGCACACGAACGAAGAAGGCTAAAACATAGTTGAATAACACATTTGCTCAACTCAGGTAAAATATATTGGGCAATCAGAATTTACAAAGAGAATATTTCTGTAGCATTCCGTAACCACCTACCTGCGGATCGGGGACAGCAACAGGCGCTGAATCGATTATGGAACCCTTAATCTTGTTCACTGCTGAAGGATCTTGGCGCTGCAAGTTCTCCAGTATCACGCCATAGCTGCAACAGGGACAAGAAAGCATGAATAAACCACAGGATTCAGCTAACTGTTGAAGCGACAAATCCAAAAAAGAAAAGTGTCCATACATACCAAAGCCAGCCGGTGTTACTGAAAGTGTGGAAGACAATCTTCTTCCCTTCCTCCTCCCTGACCCAGTCAGCGAGATGTTCAGACAACATCTCCACATTCCTCTCAGCCTTCCCTCCTCCAGCATTATAGCTGACTATGTCCGACATGGAGAGCGTGAAGGTGACAACATGGAAACCCCTGGAGGTGTACCAGTCGGCGTATCTCTTGAGATGCTTCTGCTTGGAGCCGAGCCACCCGAGAAGGACCACCACGGTCTGGGACCTGTCGTCGTGGCAGGACGCCCTGGGGTCTGGCAAATGCCAGCGGTACAGAGCATCCGAGGATGATGAGGAGGGGGAGGAGGAAGGGGCCGCAGCAGCCGCCGGGCCCTCTGTGGCCTTGGCTAGCCTCGCGTACTGGTACACCGTGTTGATGACCGGCAAGGATGCGACGGGCGCCTTGAACAGAGCGAAAGCCTGGTTATGGTGGTGGTAGTTGCGTGGGAATAGGTGAATGCCGGGTAGCGGCCTGACCGAGGGTGCCCGGGGTTCTGGTTTGGTGGCTGGAGGAAGCGGCATGATTGTGTCCGTGATGTGGTGGTGGGACAGCCGGTCAGGCAGCTCAATGGAGGAGACCGCGGCGAAGGCGGCAACCGCCATGGCGGAGAGCGGGCGGTGGAGGGAAGCCATCCTGATTTGGCCTGACAATGGGGAGGAGCAGCGAGCAGGTGTGTCCTGTTTATTTGGCCTGAGTCATGAGAAGAAGAAAAGCAAGAATGGTTAGGTGTCGGTCCTCACACGCATAAATTGAATTCAACTGGTGAGAAAAACATGTGTGACGAGGACATGTGTGTGCACCCCGATCCACCCAGGACCATGTGAGGTACTACGCGTCTTTGTCACGGTCAACACCTCAACATATTGTAATGATAACAACATTGAGAATTCGGCGTTTACCTCGTCGGAATTGGGGGTTGAACTGCAGCGAGGAGGCGGGCAAACTGGGTGGCTGCCGAAGCTAGATTGGACAGCCGAGCGGTGGACCGCCGGCTCCCTTGCTCCTCCTGCAGCCAAGCAAGCAAAAGAAATACAGGTGAGTCTTGTCATGACGAAATCATATGCATGGAAAGCGTAATTCGACTTGTCTATTTCGTGGGATCCACCGGAGAAGAGAATTTGAGGATGAGGTAAAACAAAAAGAGCCTTTTTCTTTTGCATAAAAAATTGCAAGAACGTTGGGATGAGGAGGACGGCGGGCGGTCGGTGACAGCGATTCTGCGTCAACGTTGCGTTGCGAGGTTTGGGGAAAGAAAAGAAAAGGGACACGCTTTTCTTGCTTGCTCCGCCATTGCAGGAGGAACAGGGAATCGCCCCGGATTTGTTCCGGGGAAGCTGGAGGAGGAAGAAGAAGACTAATTTGGATTGCGGCGGCGGTTAATTTGGAAGGCGAGGAATCGATTGGTGAATCCGTCGGAGGAGAGACAGCAAAAAGGGATCCACGGAGCAAGAACGCGGACCGAACGAAGCATAGCAAGGGGGGAGGAAGAGGGCGTACCAGGGGAAGCAGATGAATCTGCTCTGTCGTCGCTGCCGATGAATCGAATCCGCCACGGCCGAGACGCAATCCCGGCGGGAGATAGAAATAGGGCAGGGGAGAGGCGGCCAATTTTGAGGGGAGGCGCCGCCCCGACCCGACCCGACCGACCTCAAGGAAGGCTGCGGTCCAACTCGGAGGGAGGCTGCCTGCTCTTTCCGTTCCCTTCTCCTCCTCGGATTCAAAATGGATTATCCCACGAATATTCCTCCACCTTTATTCCATTTTTCCACCATATACAAAACGAATATTATTATCCAGAAAAATAATTTTAATTTCACGAGATTATATTAAGATAATAGTATGAGGTACCATTAACTCATAATAAATAAATAAAAATATAGCGAGTTCCTATCACCAAATGTAATTTCACATCCTTGCAAAAAAAATATGTAATTTCACATCGCTTTTTTTTTTAATTTCACATCGCTTTTGGGGATCATTTTCCCCTCGTCTTCTCTCTCCTCTATCCTTTGAGAGTCGTTCTCGTTTCTTCTCCGGGTCGGCCGAGGCCTCCCCCGCCGGCGTTGCCGGTAGGAGATGGCTGAGGTTAGGCGCCGGCGTAGTTAGGTTTAGTAGTTGTAGGTGTTATCCCGTGGTGGAGTTTTGGAGTAGAGCGACGGATTCCATTGGCCGAATCTGGCGCGGGCTGGTCTTGGTGTTCATCGGGGCTCAGCCTTGGTGGCAATGGCTGTTGCAAGCGGTGGAGCTACGTCGAGAGATCTCCATGCATAAATCCATCCTCCCTGCTTTTTTCAGCTTGTTTGACCTGCCGTCTAGGCGCGGCGGCGGGCAGAGGTGGTGCTTCTTCTCACCCAGGCTTCCATGGAGCAAGATGGACCGAGGGGATCCTGCTGCAAGCTTTCCAAATAAGCGTCTCCATCTTCAGAGTCGAGGTAGCTGCTCTTCTCCTCTATTCTTGGCCGGCCTTGGTGGCGTGGAAGAGAGGGGAAGAAGATCGGAGGCCGCCGGTTCTCCAAGATGTTCTCTGGAGGCATGCTGCGAAGCTTCGATTTGTTGGAATCGAGCTTTGTGGGAAGCCATGGAAGCTGTTGTTGAAGCGGAAGTTCATCACCTCTGTGTGCTGAGCACCGAAGCTATCCTTGGTGAAGGGAACCAATCCGAACCGGGAAGTTCAGTTCTTCCTCGGGTGTTCTTCCTCCTCGTGAGGATCTTCCTCAACCTCAGCCTGGGAATCATCGTCAACACTGCCCCCAAGTGGCTTGTTCCCCGGTGGCGGTGAAGACGCACAGACCTGCAGGTCTCCGATGACTCGCAGCGACGGCACGGACCTGGGACCTGATCGCGTTTTCCCCACTTCTTTTAGGGTCTGGGTTGTAATTTGTGAGGCCCTCGATGTAATTACCCCTGCTGGGGGTCTCTTTGTAATTTGGTACATGCTGCATGAAATCTAGCTTCCAGACCCTTCGGGGCTCATTCTGTTGAAAAAAACATCGCTTTACAGATAAAACATACACGGCTTAATGGGAAGCACTTTTCAATCCATGTTTTTTCGCTAAAAAGCAATGTATATTAATATAAAAAAGATAACAAGATACACAGCCTCTGCACCTGCACCAACTCAGCATATAAAGAATACAGTCATGTTCCGGCTCCACTCAAAAACCTAGCCGCGGTCTCTAGCTCCGCTACCTGGCCGTAGGCGGGGCCGGACGTGGGCTGGGCCTAAAAAACATGCGACAAAAAACTGAGGTCCAGCCAGTTACTAGTTTTAAGGATACATCCCGAAAAATGTATCACCTTCATAGAAGAAAATGCCAAGCGGTCGATTACAAGGCGTCCAGTACAGGCGAGTACAAGATGGATCGGTCGCCGACTCTCCACCTCTCACTCGTGCCAATTTCGATGCCTCACTCCATAACTCTGACTTTTGAACCGTGGTCGAAGATTGACTTGGACTACGTGTTCAAGCGACTTGATTACAACTGGGCACTCCCAATTGAAAAAGGTCCATAGCAATTAGCATGTGTGTCTCTTGCCTCTCTCCCCCTCTCTGCTGTAGCTTTGAGAGTCCACCGTCGTCCTCTAGATCTGGCCTCTCTCGTTGCCCGTGCTCACACTTGATGGCGTAGGGAGGAGGGGTTGCCGCCCCCATATGTACAGAGTAGTATTAGGGTCTAGTAGAAGTGTCCTAGGTCTAGGTCCTAGTTCCCCCGTGGCGAATGGAGACATGTCGTCTCCCTTGCCTCGGTGCCTGGCGTGGTTGCTCCTCGACGGCGACCAAAGCTTGGAGAAGCTCTTGTTGTACACGTGTCCACGAGAGATGGCATAGTGGAGGAGCAGATTTGAGGGTGTTTCTTCGAATAAGCTCAAGTTCGGTTCTGGTGGTGCTTCGACTTTGGCTTGCGTGTGGGTGGGTGCTTCTGCTCCTTGGCGTCATGATGACGGGGAAGAAGGATGCCGCCTCGTTGCTGGCTGGAATCGACGCACGGCGAGATGGCGGAGCATTCTTCGGAAACTGCGACGAATACAAGCGCATATCCCAAGCGGTGGCAACTTTCTGCCATCGCTATCCTTGGCCGCGGTTGCCACTGCGCGCTCGGTTGCGAGCGTGAGCACCTTCTTCCTCCATGTGGTAGGATCATCATGGATCTTGGTGCGGGATTCCCTATGGCGTCTCCCTAAGTATCCCGGTGTATTTCTTGTAATTGCCAGGGGCCTAGGTGTTATTCCTACAATGTGTAAGGGCCTCTTTATAAACCTGTACCCACCGATGATATGAATGCAGTATCTAGTCCCTTCATGGTCATAGAGCAAAACTCTAGTAGAGCCCCTAAACGCCAAACTTAAAACCGCGTTTTCAGTTCGCATTTTTACTATGTTTCGGTGGGAGAGTGTGCGAGCCAGAATAGAAACGCAAAAAGTAAACTAATTTTTTTGCTAACTGCATAAAACAGGGGAAGATTCAGATAAGGTTTCTTCACACATTCGATGGAGCACGTCGCCGACGCAATTGGCATCTAATTGTAGTTACAGCTTACGACGACCTAATCCTTGGGGTTGAGGTCGACGAACGATGCAACCTGCTCGGCGTGGACGCGCTTCCAGCCTGCCGCCCTCTCATCGAACTCCGCCGCCAAGGCCATCCCCTAGCCAGCAGGTTCTCGTCGAGGGCCTACGCCGCGACGCGACTCTTTTGCTTCTCCTCCTCCTTGTGAGTGCCGCGGGGGAACAACAGGTTGAAGACGGTGTCCTCCTCGCTCTCTCCGACGAAGTCCTCCGACCTAGTCGTGGGGCCGGGCAATGAGCCGGCATGGAGCATGAGCTCCGCCTCCGTCCGCTCCCTCTTAGGCGCGAGGAAGCGGTGCGCGGCGGCGGAAGAGCCCGCGCTTGAGGAGCTTGTGAGGCGGCGATGCTTCGTCCTCTTGCACTTGATCTCCGCTACTGTGTTGTCGTTGAAGCGCGACGGCATCGTCACCCCCGAGTTGGTGACCTTGCGGGCGACGCGTTGCGAGCAGCGTCGGAGACCACGTCCCTCCGGTACTCCTCATCATCGGAGGAGCTGTCACCGTGGCACCACGATCTGGGCACATGGCCGCCGCGCGTGGAGGAGCTCGTCGAGCGCCACATCGTCGTCGGCGACGACGGTACCTGCGCGTGCTTGCTTGTCGGAGGAGGCGGGATTTCTCGTCGCGGAGGGTTAGGTTTTCGTATTGCTGCCTGGGAATGCGACTTGAGCCGGTACAAATAGCGGTGGTCTAGCCGTCTAGGGGTGGTCAGGATTCAGGGGCGACTGAAAAGGGTTTTTAGTCTTGGAAGGTATACGGGCTAGTTTACCCTCCGGACCTTTTCGGTTTTGGCCCGTTTAGGGGGCTCTGATAGACTTGCTGTTACCGTTCAAAATAAAATAAAATAGCATGGTCGCCAAGTTGGATCAGCCGACAACACCACGCTCATTACCCCTAGCTAGGATGGTTCCTTCGTTCACGCCCCACTTGTTAATACTGACCGCACGCCAATTTGGCTTTGGGTGAATACCAACTTAATTGTTGATGAAATGGCTCTTAGGACGTGTTTGTTTCGTGCACCGGTAATGCAAACGTAATGGGTAACACATTACGGAGTGTAATGGCTCCGGACAGGACAAATGAGATTTTGTTTGGTTCAGCCATGTTCAATGTAACGGTAATACATCTTGAGGCAGAACGAGAGAGCTCCAGGACGTTGGGTTCCTGGACCTGGACGAGCTTCCGGATGGATCGAGCTGTTCGTCGGTTGGGTCGAGCTATTCGTCGGTTGGGTCGAGCAGGTCGCCAAGTTCGTCGGCACGTCATCGAGTTTGTCAGCCCGTCGGAGATCTTGGAGCTGGTGGAAGGCAGATCCTGGTGGTCAGAATCATGTCTTGGACGAGTTCCCGGCTGAGTCAAGCAGTTCGCTGGCTGGGTCGAGCTCGTCGGCCGGCGGGGACTTGGGTCGAGCTCGTCGGCCGGCGGGGACTTGGGGCCGGTGTCAACGGATCCTGGGGAAGGGGATCGCTCTTGGGAACCGAGGATGGATGGAGTTGGGGATAGTTGCTGCAGCCGCGGGAGATGGATGTGGCCGGTTGGCGGAGAATGGCTCGAGCGATGCGGATGAGGGAGGCTGAGCAGATTGGGGAGGAGGTTGGAAGAAGATGCCTGGTAACGGAATTAGATTGCGGTGGGGGGTGGGCGGTATCAGCTGAGAATAGGGGCGGAAATTGATTACGCGTTATGTGATTACGCCCCGTGCGAAACAAACGCGATTAACGGTTTTAGGTACCGGTGGTATCGAATAACGGACAGAAATCACTTAATTTATCTCTAAGATATATAAGATATACCTCCGTCCAACCTCACCGCCGACCAGCTGGGGCGGTACGACAACGAGAAGAAGCATAAACCATCTCCCGACTTCAGAGGCACCAGGCCCTCCAGAAGCGGTGCGGCCCGTAGAGGGCGGCGACCCGGTAGATCAAGTCCGGCACGAGCTACTTCCCTGACGTCACCTGGTCTTCCCAGATGTGGTCGTAACAGGATGGCAACACGGGTAATAGTTACATGTAGCTAGTCCAGACGAATCCAGACGAAACATGTAAAGAAAATCACGCACAATTTCAGTATACACGGAGTACATAAACAATTCACATGTAAAAAGACTGAGAAACTAAATAAATAACTGTACTAATATATTTTTTTGGAAATAAACTTCTTTAAGCTAGGACTACTTCTCTGCTAGTACATGAGGATAAACAGCACAATCATGTCAGTTCAACAGCACACCTGGGAAGAACCTACGCTTCAACAACAGGCTGTTTTTTTTCCACTTCGATATGCCACAACCTGCGAGCGATAGGCAACAACTACTCCTAGGTTCAGACAGTCCAACTGCCAAGACGGCGCAAAGCATTTGGTTTAACCTAAAATTTGATCAACGCTTCAAGCGCGTGAGATGTAAATCAAAACTGTGCGCTAAAATCAGCCATTTTGAGTACTGGCGCCACTGGAAATGAGGGATTGAGGACTCTGAAGGACATCAAAATCATTTGACAGGCCACCACCAACTCCCTGGTGCCGGAGGAGGTGTAAGGACGTCGATCATGGTCTCCTTCTCCCTTGGAGTCAGGGGAACCCCTCGGACGAGGTTCAGAGCCATAATGTGAACGTTTGTCCTCTGCCTGTGCTTTTGGTAAGCCCACATACCAGCTGCTACGCCACCCACAATGACCTGCACAGAATTTACTAGATCAGATTTTGAATTGCCTACTTTAGATAGAATATTCCTGGTGGTACATGAAATATTTAAATCAGGGAACCAGATACTTATGTATTAGGAAGTGTTCATTTAACCATCTTCTGCTGCTGTAAAAATTACAGTTTACTGTGTTCAAATAATTATTGCTATCTCTACATAGTGAGTTGAGTTACAACAACGGATCACCTTTAAGTTTGGACTCAAGGATTGGTTATCTTCTTCAGAAACTAAGATTTTCTTTTTTACAAATTCGCCCAATAATTATTAAAGATAATCATCAGTGTTTATGTTAATGCTACCTATTACTTATGGAAAAACTCCGACACAAAACTTCCGATGACGGTTATGCTTGGTTCACCAAAGACACACAATTCATGCATAAACCAAACAAATAACGTGTTAAAGCAGTGCAAATGATATTACTTCTAGTATAATATAGCATCAGTTGAAGATCAAATCCTATTTATTTGTGTAAGGTCATAATAAAAAAAGTGAACAGAGTGTTAAAATCACAATTAAGGCTCTGGCCAAACAAAGTCATAAGCAAGGCTCACCGGTGATAACCATAAAGCAGCAGTTTGACGATCAAATTTAGGCCTATATAGAACTTTTTCTCCAAAGTCGTCCTGTAACTTTTTGTATATCTCTTTATCACTCTTTCCAGATTTTATTTCATCACGAATTAGCTGCAAAAGTGACACATATGTTAGTATTTCAGGCAGTGAAGCTTCCCTTGACGTATTGGATCAAACTGCCTGGTAATAACAATTTTAGTCCATTAAAGCATACAAACCTAGGGCATTTATGGTTCTCAAGAATAAATTTCATTCATGTCTATATAGCACGTGGTGCAAATAATTTCTTGCACATCAGATAAGTGCTCCAGAACAATCAGTAGCAGAAATATGATATAGCTGAAAAGGCATGCTAGTGCAAGAATATCGCCCAAATCTTAGAAACATAGTCAAGTAAGAAAGGTGTATACTCCATGAAACAAACAAGTTTTTGAATTACCCACAAATAATATCATCATTTCAAGTTTTGCCATGCAATTTTGCACTAAAATATTGGGTGCTTGGGGACAACTTTGAATTATAAGAATGACTAGTCCATTTATGATTAATTAGTTAGACCAAACACATTTTGTTTTTTACATTGTCATTGATCAAGAGTCAATAAAGCAAAGCTTTGATGCTATGGAAACATGAAAGAACATACATGAATAAGAAATTTTTTGTGCTACTAAGAATTTGACAACAAACTTAACCAAGAACATCGCACAACCAATCATTGACGAAAAATATACAAGGAAGAAATACCCTTCTAAGAAGAACCGCAACATCTGCTTGTGAATCTTCAATAGACTGGCTACCACAATCAGTGCACCGCACATTGTGGCTAATATTTCTTGCACGGTCTTCAATAACCTGCCGCTGCTTCACATCTCCACTGGCCATGATACAAGATTATGTGCTCTGTATTAACTATAACAAAATAGCTGTACATGAGAACCTGATGAAATAAAAACGGAAACTATAACTTATGTCCTCAGTCTAGAAAATAATACCACCCAGGATATGAAAACAAAACAGACACGACAATCAGGATTAAAGTATGACGGTGGCATTCGAAATGGTGGCCTTCGATGAGCTACCGTATACCAGACTAAGGCAGTAAATGATGAATTAATTCATCCTCAAGGAAGGTTGGCAGAGTAGCTCAAGCTAAACATATTCTTGAACCAGGTTCGGGCAGAAAACTGGTTTGTTGGTCCGAAGCTGCAAAATGCATACACTGGCTCGCTAAGATTTTCGCACAAGATAAAGCCTCCACCTGAATTTTATCATTTCATCAAAAAAGGATAGGGTGATGTCCCAGACGGGGGAGAGCTACAACAGTTAAGTTACAAAAACCCACGATTAGTATCGAGTGGGCTGTAGGTAGGTGAGCCAGAGATCGACATCAGGTTGTTCTTCGCGTGGCAAGCGTGCGCACCACAGCACTGCGTCGTCGCCACAGTACATCTTTAACAGAAGAGCAACTTGCAACTTGCAATTTTCAGCAACATAAATTCAGCTCATCTATAACAGCACATCATTATCATTGATTCAGTACAGCTCTCTGTCTATAACAAAACAGAACAGAACCACACGGAATTATCAATTGGCAGTGTAGTTCAATTATCAATTCAGCAACCACAGTTCAATCAGAATTCGAAAAAAGAATTTAGAAGACATGGGAGAATAGGAAGGTGGAAACGGAACTTACATCGGCCGTCGATTGATTCCCGGTACAGTCGTCGGGAAACGGGAACCAGAAGGAGGGCGGGTCTCGGGAGCCTGCTTCTCGTCGGGTACGATGGAGGTGTCGCGTCGGAGAAGAAGGGGGTGCGGCGCTGTGCTGGTACGACCGCGAGAGCGGGCGAGTCAGAGGCACCGGCGGCGGCCGTACCAAACGGGGCGGCGCTTGCGCTGGGCTCTGTGGCCAGTGGATGTGGACTGCAATCTGGAAAAGAAAAGGTCACGCACACGGATCCTTAGTGGCCATTTTCCTCTCTCTCTCTGTTTTTTTTTTATGTTTGGCCTTTTTAATTTTTTTTTTTTGCCTTTGGTGCATGTAGGACACCAATGATTTTGAAGTAATTTTGTTACCAGTTGCAACCGGGCCCTAACTGAGTTTTTTTCCAGCTACAAGTGGTTTTTTTCCTCCATATTTTATGAGCGAGTTGCAAGTGGCATGCAAATGAGTGGAAATTTCTCGGTCAATCAAGAACCATAGTTTAAAAAACCGAACCGACAATCGAACTGGTGAGACGGTCGGTTCAGGTTTTCATAGATTGAATAGTTGGTTCATCAATTAATTTGCGACAAAAAAAACCATAATATTTAAGCTATTTTTCAAAGTTTTTACATCACGACAAATAAATACACATAATATTTGGTGCAATGCAATAAAAAATAAAAAAGCGTCGATACCATAAAAGATTATTGAGCTTGTAGGACCTTGAGTCAAAATCATGGGTACACTTCCTGGTCTATACGCCATTTTTAATTTATATTTCTGGTTTTTTTACTAAAAAAAGCAATGCTTCTTAAAAATAAGACATGGATCCGGTTTTCGGTTTTTTTGGTCGGACCGCCGGTCCGGTCCGGTTTTAAAAACTAGGTCTAGAACTAGTTGATCGAGTTGCGACTATTTTTTTAATTATTAGTTTGCAACTCGGCCGCAACTGATCAACCACTTTTCTCTATCGATCGATGAGCTTTGGGAGGGGGGGGGGGTGTGTCGGGCTTTCTTTGTTTTTCGTAGGTGTGATATTCATTACTAATTGAGTTTTCGTCGTCGGCGGTACACTTTTCTATGTGTTGATTCATCGAGAAGTTAGACGGATTTGATTTGAGGTTTGTTTGTCTCCTAGGTCGACCACGGGTTAGCTTTATACCTCGATTGTTTGTCTTGGTCCGGTAGTTCTCCATAGTGATTCGAGCATGATTTTTTCCCAGATGCAAATGGATCGAAACGAGTTTTTTACTTGCAAGTGGGTTGCAAGTTGATATCTACTTCCCAATTGTAAGAAATTAACAATTTCCCTCAAGTGGATAACACAAAGATTATCAAACTAAGCGAGGTGTAGGTTGAACATATCACTCTCAATCAACCATGTAATTAAGATACAGAAAGTTTTTTGTGTCCTAACACATCTAATACGATTGTCAAGTGTATAGTTGCACTAGTTCAGTGAACAGATGATGAAATATGGGTAATATGTATGGTAGAACAAGGTTTAGTAAAGCTGTAATTAAAATGGCATAAATGCAGTGTTTTAAATAGCGGGCTATTACATATAGCGGCAGCCTCAAAATTTTCTAAGTCAATGCTATAGCGCGTCTAAATGGTGCTATATGCTGCTAAATTAGCTAAATTGTATGTAGACACCATTTAGCCCGACCCTCCTAAAAACGCTATAGCATCGCTATAGCCCGCTATTTTAAACTATGCATAAATGTAACAAGTAGTAAAACATTACTACTGAAAGTAACAGTGTTTCAATGATTTTAAACAAGGCCTAGGATCATACTATCACTAGTGGCAACTCTCAACGACATTGACATAATTAAACACACCATAAATCATCTGAAAACATGTATGATAGACGTTAATCAGAGATCACTCTTCTATGCATCAAAACAATACGAGAATTGCATAGGCTATAAAATAAATTAAAGTTCGCATTGTACATATATGGAAACCGCCCACTATTTCTTTGAGCATCAAAATATAGTATTAAAAAACACCACAAAACATCTCTTGAATAGTGACTTTCTAATATAATAAGGTACCCACACTGTCACGCTGATACCATGATAATCATACTAAACACAAACATTCAGAAACTTAATAATTCCTTTACTCAATCCAAAGAAGAAGAACATACCCATGATCAATATCACTCTAATCTATTATTCATAGAGTCACTAATGTCATGATTTTTCATCGGTGTTGGCGCAGCTCCTGTCGTTACCTTCGCCGCCGTATCCAAGTGGTTGTGTGAGGTGAGTTCACCATATAGGCAAGTCATGAGAGTACAAAAACACGGTATGCAACTAAATAAGAAAACAAAACAAAATAGGATAAAAGAAGTTTTGATTTCAGGCAACCAAACAACCTATGAAATATGCCCAGACCGTGTTTCTCCTCAGCCAGACCCTAACGAGCCAGATATGAAAAAGGCTTAAAATCTATGTGAGTAACCAAACACGCCACCGGTGTTCTAGCCGGTTCATACACTATAAAGTACTTGACTACTTGCATTGGTCGATCTTTTATACGAATCGTGTCGGTAGTGTGTATGGTGTAATAAGACACGAACACCACCAGAAAATAAAACTCGAACATGTCATTTGTAATCGACATCCCATCATAGGCTGACCAAATTTCGGATTGAGGTCACGCCCGATGCCACCCCTACACAGGGCGACTGTGGTGCCGCTGCTCCCCAAACCCTGGGGCCGCCTCCTTCTCCTCTTCTCCTCCGCGACAATGTCGGAGGACGCCATCAGGTAAAGGCGCACATCTGATGGCGGTAGCGCGGGATCTTCTCGTGTTTACGACGAGTTCTTGGGCTACAGATCTCATCGACCATCGAAGGTGCACCGGCACGCATGGGGTCGATGATGTCCTGGCGTGTAGCAGAGATGCCTAGCAATTGGAGGCGACATGTTCTTGGTGGATCTCTAGTTAGGGTTGGGGATTGTGGATGCAGATTGGGACGTTCTCACAGGTGGCATGTGATGCCCTCGCACCCCTCACACCTCGATCTTACGCAACTTTGTTGGAAATCTCATATCTCTTTGGGATCAAGCTATGTCGGTGTTTGCGCATTGTAGCCCCTCTCGGGGGCATCATATTTTGGAGGTTTGCAACAGTTTGAGGGTCACCAAGGTTATGACGGCTTCGTTGTTTGGTTTGTCGAGACTATGGAGCAAGATCTGCATCGGCTTGTGGCAGGGATGTGGTGGCTACCGGCAGTGCGGTTTCCTGTAGCTTGTCTAGCGGTATTGTTTTGGTGGATATTAGCCCCCTTTAGTGCATAGTAACATTTCTCTATGAAAACCAAAATTGAAATTGTATTTTGGCACGTTCGGCTTTCGGGTGCTATTTTGGAACTCTCGGTTCTCACTAGTCGTATTGTGATATTCTCCCTTGACTAGTCAATAGATAGTTTCAGACTGATTAGTTCCATGTTTCTTCATCAGATGAGCAACACAAGTTGCTAGTAAAATTATTGCAACTTGTACTACAATTTTGTATATTTCGTGAATACGTGTAGCGTGTAGCGAATAAAGACAGTGTAGAGCTTCTCCATAAGCAACCATTAGTTAGTAGAGGGAACCAAAGTTGACTTATTAAATTCTAAGAGCTAGTATGTGCTGGCTCTGGACAGCTGTACGGACAAATAAATGAATAAATAGGAAAACATAATGCTTTAACAAGATATCCAAACACAAACTAGTAAATAGTACAACCCGTAGACTATAGAATTGCCACACTAACCATCTAGACCAAAAGTTCGAACCGATGGAAAGGGCCAAGCCATCCTATATAACTAAATAGAGGCAACCCACTACCATATTTCTCTAAGCATGCAACCATGCCACCTAAGCAAACAAAATAAAGTTTTGTTAAAAAAAAGTGATGCTGCGATGTGTCATAATTTTTTCCACAATGCTCAGGATACAGTATGCGACCATGTGGTCTTTTCCGCCCTGACTCTTCAGTTCATCTTCTACTTAATTACCCACTGTAGAAACTAAACCGATTCAAGCATGTAGATGAGGCATGCGAGCAGCTTCCTCTTTATTATCCCCCGGCCACTAGGCCACTACTTATATGCGGATTGCTTCTCTCCATTGCTATTCTCTCTCTCCATCATCTACAGGTTCATGCGCAGGTGCTAATTGCATAGAACACCATCAAACATGATCGAACACCATCAAACAGGACGACCAATCGAAGAAAGCATGGGTGCATGCCGACAGGAGCCTACCGTTTTGGTTGTTGTCATTACTGGTTTTACCAATCTGAGAGTGCAGTGCTTGCTGTAAGTACTGTAAGTTAGTTTTTTATTTATCCGGGCATGTATGACTGTATCATGTTTTGGTCGGATTCTATATTTCCAAACATGTCATTTTCCATCTTTTCTCGTAGAATTTGTTCTGTGGATTACTTACTAATTTATCTTAGTTTCATGCTTTCGAAAATTATGGAATGCTTCCATATATTTGTGACACTGGGATGGTTGGGATATCTCACCACTTCCGCTGAAGGTATACATGGTCTTGACGGTAGCACAGAATGTTGGATGGAGACATACAAAACGTGTCTTCTCACTTTTGCCTGGTGTATGCTAATTTTTGCCGAGAGTGATTATGGTTATCGTGTTTACTGGAAGCTGAGTTTTCAGCTCTTAAAAGTTGTACATGAGCTATTCAATCAAAATTTTATTATGTGACCCTTTTCCCGTTGTGCCTAATGGTAGATGCTAATTTAAACTCTGGATTGTTTGACACCACAATGCTAATTTTTCTGGTATATGAACTCATATTTTTCAGATAAATTTACGAGAGAGTGACTCCTAATTTATTCCAGGTTTAATTGTACACATGTTTATTGTTGATCATATATATGCATTTTGGGACATAATTATTTTTCTTCTTCGACCAGATGAGGTTGGATGTCTGTTTATCATGGTCCATATTATATCTCTAAGAGAGTTTTATTGGATTATTACAAAATTATTTGGTATACAATAAACACAGAACATGATGGATTATTTTCTATTGTTTCATCATATATTACTAATAATACCTTACTCACGAAAAAATATGTGGCTGTGTAATCGGTACATGTGTGAAGATCTCACGATCGTATGCGTGGAACGATGACCTTGGCCTCGGTCTCGTTACGTGTTAAATAGGCCACAATGGCAAAGATTACAGGAGAGGTTACAACAGAAACCAGATAGAGGAGGAGATCGTACCTATCCTTATACATACGGATAGGTACAACTTACAACGTACGGGATAAGCTAAACCTCCTAGGTTCTATCTTTAACACCTCCCCTCAATCAGAACCTTTTCCAAGGTTAAGATTGTGTCTGAATTCTTCAAGCTGCCGCACAGGTATAGCTTTTGTAAAGCCATCTGCCACCTGATCTCGAGAAGAAATAAACCTGATCTCAAGTTGTTTGTTTGCCACACGTTCTCTAACAAAGTGAAAATCTATTTCTATATGCTTTGTTCTTGCGTGAAAAACTGGGTTAGCTGACAGGTATGTGGCTCCTATATTGTCACACCACAAACACG
>JAPCYS010000778.1:0-11204 GCA_028641055.1 Alopecurus myosuroides
CGGATGGGTTTTCCGTAGTACCTCAGGAGTGTTTTGATCTCGTTTTCCGGGTGTTGCTTCGTTATCCTATTCTTCTCAACATCCTTTTCGTCCGTTCAAACCTTGGGTGTTGTCCACTTCAAATCTTCTAACCGGCGTCTAATCAAAACTTCCTCGTAAACTCTATTCCAGCTAAAGTGTTGTTTGATACCGGAGCATCACATTCCTTTGTGTCAACAATCTTTTCCACAACATACAACCCAATTCTGGTTCCACTAAGCAATCAAAAACTCTGTTCACTCCCCGGGATCTCAAATGTTGACTTCCAAGATAAGTAAGAACAATCCAATTCTAATGGGAGGCCACATATTCCTCGTTACTCTCATGTTGATGATTCTGACATTGATGTTATTCTTGGTGTTGCATTGATGTCAATAACTCTGTTCCACCATTCTAGCCAGATAATCTATTCTCCAAATGAATCAAGTTCCATTCAGCTATATACACCCTTGGTGCAAAATCTCTCCCCTTTACTTGAAAATGTTCCGGTGGTTTTCAAATTCCCTGACGTCTTCCCAAGAAGTATCCGGACCTTTTCTTTTCTCAGTAGGAATCTCGGGGCGCGATTCCTTCAAGGGGGGGCGTTTTGTAACAGCCCAAGTATGAAAACCTACCATTTAGAATGTTTGTTTCATGTTTATTAAGGTATTGCATCATGTCATCATATTGTCATCATGTTGTTGCATTTGTTCCTTTTGTTTTGCATCTGTTATTCTTTGTTTTCACAATGAAAATCAAACAATTTCAACTGCTTTGTTTTCATACTTGTTCTGTTACAACTTTTGGAATAAAAATAACAAATAAAAACAACCCAATTGTTCTCATTTTATTTCCACATTGATCAACAGATATAATGGTGCTTCTATTTCAAATAAATAATTCCCAAATTGTTATCAAACTCAAACTCAAATTCAACAACACCTCATTTGGAAATTATCAAATATCAAACCTTTCCAATGTGTCTAATCCAACTAATAATAGGGTTCACCCTATTAAATGGTTGTTTCTATTAATTAACAAAATATTCCAATCTCAAATCAAATCCTTTCAAACAGCACCCAAGTTGAGTTATAACCAATTTATAAACATTATCAATTCAATCAACTAATTTTAATCTTTTAATTCATAGGGGCTACCCTATCAAAATGCTTTTATTTCATAAGGTTTAATTAATATGAAAATTCATCCAAAGTGGGTTGAAATACAAATACCAAATAAAAATTCAAACTTTTGACAATAGAAGTTGGCATCTGTTTGCTTTTGAGCTAACAAGCATAACCTAATTTTTCTAGAATTTTCATTAAGCTAAAAGCTATGTTTTTCTTCTAAAACCAAACCTTACAAAAAAAAACAGAAGAAACAGAAAAAATAAAAGAAAATGAGGCAGCAGCTAACTTAACTACCTCCCAGCCCAGCCCAACTACCCTTTTTCTGGCCCAGTACCCCCCTCACTGTCGTTTTCTTCCACCTCGAGCTGATGTCACTGTGTACGAACACATCCATCACCACCCGATCTCCTCTCCCCCACGCCGATGAGCTGCCGTACAGGAGCTACTCCCTCCATAAAGCTCCCCTCCCCCCTCTGGAAGACCTAGAAACCCTAGAGCCCCTCTCCCTGCGCCGCCAACTCCTCTTCCTCTTCCCCAAATTCTTCTGTGTCCTTCTGAACCTCACCAACGAGCCCTTCGTGGCCGAGTTTTTGCCTCCTTGGCGCCATCGCGGTGGCCCTCTCCGAGGATCCCCGAGGGCGGGAATGGAAACGGTGGTGCTCCAGCATCCGCCCCGTCCCATCGCCTCACGCTGGGAGAGCTCGTAGCGACCGCGCCGTCGCCGGAACTCCCGCCGTTTTCCTGCTCGTTTTCTGACGCCGACGACTGCTGCAGGTGAGCTCGCCCTCTGCTCCTCCTCCTCTCTGCTTCCTTGGCACGCACGCGCACGCAGCACCGCACGCGACAGCACGCAGCACGACCACCGCGCGGGCCGCGCCCGTGAGGAGCGAACCAGCGGCCGCCGGCCTCTCTGTTCTTCCGTCGGAATTCAGAAGGCACCAACTGAAACCAAAGTACAGTTATCCATGTTAACTGAAGTATAACCCGCTATCTGCTTGTTACCTGACAAGAAACTGACCGAGCCGCACTGGCAGCCCACCGTGCGCGAGTGCACCACATCGCGGGTTCGAGTCCTACCCGGGGATTTAATCCCCACTTTTTTTCTATGTAGCGCGCGCAGGGGCAGGCCCACTGGGCAGTGACCCCTGCTGCCACCTCAGTTCACACCCGCCTCGTTGGCACGCCACAGTGGCATGTGGCCCACTGTCAGTGGCAGCGTGTAGATACCAGCGCTGTAACGAAAGTTTCTGCTAATTTCTGTTTAATCCAAAAATCCTTTTTAATAGCAGATTTGAACCTAAAATTTCAAACTTTAATATCTTTTGTTCTGTAAATCCAATAAATAAAAGTTGTATATGTTTTTTGTTCAAAATTTAATAATCTTTCCAAATAACCTATTTGTGTTCTGTTTTGAAAATTACAAATGCATTTAAAAATTCAAACTTAAATAATTCAAATGCTAAATTCTAAATTCAATAACTAATTATTTATTAATCCAATATATGCAACTAAAATATGTTTTCCATACCATTTTAAATAACCTATTCAAATATAATTTTTTTTTCATGGTTTGAATAATTTAAATTGCCTAAATAATTTAATACTTGTTTAATTCATTTAAAATTGATAAAATCTTAACTTGCTCAAAATAAAATATTTTTGAACATGCAAAATATGTTTTCAAACCACCAAAGTGTGAACTTGGAAAATGTGAATTTGAATTTATGTTTTGACTAAATAAAATTCAATTAATATTCAAACTTGCTTTAAATTCAATTAAAACTTGTTTAATATTGTTTAATTCATAATAAAATCATCCTAATTCAAATTTCAATATTTGAAACATGTAATCCAACTAAACATTTGATGTACTTTCCAAATATAAATTTTGTTTGCTGTTTTGAATAATTTAAATTGCTGAAAACAACTGTTTCTTAATTATTGCATTTAAAATTGCCAAAATAATAACTTGCTCATTTTAAATCCAATTTCCACAAATGAAATATGTTTTCCATGCAAAATTAAACCACCTTTCCAAATATAAAATTTGTTTCATGTTTTGAATAATTAAAATTGGTTAAATGATTTAAACCTTGTTTAAATCATTTAATGTTGCTAAATTCATAACATGATCAAATCAAATTCTTTTGGGACATATAAAATATGTTTTCAAACCCTCAAAGCATAACCTTTTCAAATATGAACTTTGTTATCTATTTTGAACAATTTAACTTGCTGAAAACAACAAATGCTTGTGTGACATCTTTAAGTAACCAAATTTTCCAAACTTAATAAATGATTTCCAAACCTTGTTAAACTTCTTTTCCACTTGCATCTATTGTTGTTATTTTGTTGTTATCATCATGCATGCATCATGGTTATCCACTTTCACATGGTAATTAAATTGTAGATCATTTGTTTCCACTTAATTCATGGACTCTTGCCATATGCAATCCAATTGCATATGGGTCCAATTAAATTGTGTTATCTTGTCAAGTAGTTTATTTTGATGCATCTATTAACTTGACATGCATCATCCCATGTTTGTGCACCTATGCCATTATATTGATTGTTTATCTTTCTGCAATGGTTGTTTGCTTCTTCCCGGATATACGACGACGTTGAGACCGACGATACTTACGACACCCCTTCTAAGGATTTAGCTCAGTACCAGGCTACTGGGTTTGCAGGCAAGTTATCACTCACATGAACCATCGTGTTCCTTTCAACCTTGGTTACTGATACTTTCCGTTGTTCTTTTCTGCTAGCCTTAGTAGTAGTTGTTTCTGTTACGAACCCATCACATGAATCCCTTAACCTTGATATTGCCTCACCTCCACTCCTATCACCCCTTTGGTTGAGCCAGTGTCTTACTAGCATGCTTAGGTTGTTTTGCTCGAGTCTCTTCCCGTTACTTTCTGTTACTATTTCCATTATGTTCTGGGGGCTCGATGTTTAATCAATCAATCCTGCTAATGTTACTATTAATAATAAATTTGATGATAAGGCACCGGCAGGAGGCCCTGTGTGGTTTTGAGGCCTGCTAGTGTCGACCCTAATAGGAAAAGGGTCTTGTCTACTGATCCATGATGAGCGCACTAACCGCATGTGGGAAGCGAGTATGGGCGCCCCCCTCAACTTGACCTGATTCGCATCTCGTCCAAATCGCCTCATTTAGTTCGTTTTCCATTTGCCGCATGCATGTTTTTGCGAGCCCAGGCCAGGGTGGAACTTTTGTAGTCGGCATATAGGGGGACACGGTCTTAGAGTGCTATGAGGGTCCCTTTTCTTCGGGGCTTGATTAGCCGTGCGCCCAAGGTTCTTTGGGCTTGATGCGAAGAATGGTTGGTTGTGTAGAGTACCCCGCTTGGTGGGTTAGCTTCCCATCTGGCGGGTTATTCTTGCGTGTACGGCCAAATTGGTGCAACCCTGCAGGGATAATCTTCTCGAGAAGCCGTGTTTTCCGCGGTTATGGATTACTTGGTGAAAGTACTGGCTAACAAGTACTCAGGACAACTTAAACATAATGATCAAACATGTTACACCCAATGATTAATAACTTGACTAGTAATAGGTTGATGACACAATAACTTGATTCACCTTTAATACAACTGTGTGAGTTATCCTCGGATTGCTTCTTTGGATAAGGGGCGAGATCCAGGATGGGTTTGTTTGAAGTTATCTTTCAGTTGGTTACAATCCTCGATCTTATCCCCTTTCTGTTAGCCGGAAGTGGTAGAATCTCTGTAGTTGGTTAGTGCAGCCAGTTGCAGCATCTTTTATATCCCCTCTTTTCCGTTGAACCCAAGGCATCTGTGCTTGGTGTTGACGGGTTACACTTTGGTGAACTGTGAGTCTTGCTTGCCAGTACGTTTATGTACTGACCCCTTTGGGGCTGTGGTTTCCGCAGACCTACGTTTCCGAGGATCTACATGGTGGCTACTACGTGGAGTATGACGAGACTGCTGACGAGTAGATAGCGGACCCGGGCAGGATCCGAGACTTCGTGGATGGGCTCCGTCTGTTTGTTTCCGGCCTCTTAGGCCTATTTGGTTCTTGTCTGTACTCAGACATGTTGAATGCTTCCGCTGTATTGTAATGATGTATTGTTGGGGCATGTGCCCTCTAAATGATTGTATTTGCTATCTCTGCTCTAATGAGAGCCATTTGCAACTTATTTCAATCTTTTGTGTCGTAGAGATCTGTTGTGATATCACTTGTTAAACGCCGTTGACGTACCATGTGTGTATGGTTTGAAGTACGTCGACGGAAGTGCCTTTGATCTCTAGTGGATAGTTTACATCGACGATGGAATAGCAGGGCTTGTGTTGTCGCGCATAAGCGCAGGCCTACCAGGAAGCTGGGACGTGGGAGCAGTTATGCCCCATAATCCAAGCATCTGCTATCCAGTTCGTACGGTGAGTATCCCCTAGAAATCAGGGTGCGACAAATATATGACAGAAACTGCCAGCCTATGTAAGGATTAAAAAAGATTCCTAAGTCGTATAGCATATAACCAGCAGTACAATCTCGACCAGTATATTTTACTTAATCATATTTCAAGAGATTGCAAATTGTCACTAGTTAGTTACGGCGCAGTTTTAGAGATAGGCAGTATAGTCGCCTACCCGTACTTAGGAAAGTCCATTCTAAGGACAGATGAAATACAAGGAACGGAAGCCCTGATCACAACATTTTAATCCATGACCTACATGACTCATTAACAACCGGAAAGAAAACGATCCACTAAATCTTGATCTGGTAAAGTAACAGCCTGCAAGCAAAGTATTAGTCATCTATGAGCAAAGAAGACTTGGGTGAAACATTCGTTCATTATTTAGACCTGACTAGTTTATTCCAGGGGATCAACAAAAAGCTAACACAACCAGTCCACAAGAAACACTCGGTAATGTATCAAAGATTTTTGGTAAATTAGTTTACACCAGTTATGAAGTTTCATACATCGATTGCTCCTTGATTCTCATTAAGGCAAAATAGTTACAGTGAAGCTTGCTGAGTTTTCATCTAGAGAATGGATGATCTTCGCTATGATTACTTATTGTGAGACTCATGGCTCTAAAGCAACTGCGAGATCCACAACTCAAATGATGGCGAGAAGAAAATAGAAAAGATTCCATCAATTTTTAATAGACGGGCGCGGCAACGCGATTACTTATTGTGAGACTCATGGCTCTAAAGCAACTGCGAGATCCACAACTCAAATGATGGCGAGAAGAAAATAGAAAAGATTCCATCAATTTTTAATAGACGGGCGCGGCAACGCGCGCCTACATGATCTAGTGGGACTAACGAAAGAGCAACTTGATGATTGTACAAGTGAAGAAACTATCTCTATTAATTTCTTGGAAGAAACCGTTCAAGATAAAGGTAAACACTAACTCAATGATGAATTGAAGAAACAATTTGTTGAAACTATGAAGGTAAACAGAATTACTACAAAGGAACTTGAAGGTAATATAATAGATACTTTTCAAATTTATGAGAGAGAAGATGAACATTTCCAAAAATAGATGCGATCTACAAAGCTTTTAATTCTTTCCGATATCAGCAAAGCGGAATTAATGGAGAACTTATGAACCATGTAAAACATCAGCACAACTAATATTTGAAATTGGAGAAGAATTAGAGGATGTAAGTCACACAACTAAGCAACTTGATAAGCATGCACACATGATTAGTACCGGGGACAAAATGGACACGTCGGTTGCATCTTATTCAAAGGTCGGTAAGGACAACCTTCTTAGTCGTTCCACACGTTTTTGTTCGGTAGCTCCCTTTGTTTACAGTCAAATCTATGTATTTGGACTATACGAATGATTATGTTCATTTTTTATGCAAATATTTTTGGACAATCAAGATTTTCAAGTGGTGTATTTAGCTTACTAGAAATAATATGGCAAATGAGCTCGGTGGGAAATAAGAAAGGCTACTTTTATGATAAGAACAAAAATATGCGCCATATTTTTATTTCTTTCCTTTCGCTAGGTTTATTTGACGTATTGTTCACATGACGTTTAATATTTCAACTGCAGTTAATATAACGAATTTCTTGGGAGTTGGTTGATTGAAATTGATAAAAGGAATAAATTTTAAATATTGGTTGGGTACGTGCAATGATTAGTTCATATATCGACTTTACATTATCCTTCAACCGATATACTTTTTTTAGCGCACTCTGCAATAATAATATAATACAATGAAGAAAGATATACAGTATGCATTATCAATGGTCGGCTTTTCTTTAAAAAAAAAATTGCCTTAACAAAGATGATGCAAGATTAAAAAAAGAAACTAAGGATAAAGCATGCAAAGCATGACTACATGATCAGAAAAGATTTCTTGAGCAAAGATGTCAAGTCTGTCTCGTGCAAGAACAAGGAGGTGGCAGACGCATCTCCCGTGCGATGGAGCCTGGTGGCGAGCTTGGTTCCTAGGTCGAGCCGGAGGAGCTTCCCGTTGTCGTCTTGGACGATAAGTGCGCCGCTCCTCTCCCCAAACTGTTCGAGAGCACATGACCACAGCGAGCTGACACAGGCCATTTCACCCGCGCCAACAACCAGCCGTCGAGTCCATGTGCCCACCGGCGTCAGCGTCCACATCGATATCCCCGCTTTGTCCACGACGAGCAAGCTCAGACGGCCACGCACGGAGGCCAGGAGGAGGTGCCTCTCCAGCATCGTTCTGTGCGAAACCCCTGGCGGGAGCTTCATCTTCTTGGCCTCCGCGGCATGGGCGTCCAGAGCGAGGATCCCGTTCGGGCAGCCTTCCAAGATGTGGATGCGGCAGAGCCGGTAGATGGTGCGGCCGATGACGACAGGGGGGCGGGACGAGGTGCCTACTGCTAGATAGTACGGGTGCCAGGGGTAGGACCATAGTTGCCATGTTTCCGGTTCCGTGGGAACGAGGGACGGGAACGGGGAACGGGAATCGCTGGGTGGCCAGCAACTGGGAACGACAGGGGTATACATCTATCGATCGACCAATCGATATCGGGGACGCGACCCATACAATTTGGGAACGGTGAACCCGGAACGGTACATTGGGTCGACAGCTCCAACAAATCTCGTATGTAGTAATATTTTTTTACCGTGCATGTAACTGGTTTGCGTTTGTAGGCCATACGGTAGTCCCGGCTCTTACAGTATGGGCCTTGATGCCATGACGAGCCCAGGAAAGAATGCAGCAGCTGTTACCTCCGTTGACCCTATCCCTTTTCTCCACCAAAACCTACAGAATGGATTACCAACACTGCCGCCGGCAATATAGAAAGCCAGACGTAATCCCCGTTCCAAGCTACAATGGTATGGCGGCCGCAGACTAAGGAGGCCGGCGCGGCGCTGCTGGACTGCCGGCCTGCGGCGCATGCGTGCGTGATTTATCATGTGCTACTATGCACCGGCGTCAAGCCGTCGGCGGTCGGACCGCCGGAGTTCTTGATTTGTTGGACGGCGGGCCAAGGGTGGAGTGGTGGACCGCGGACGCAAAGGTCGTCAGGTAAGCCGTGAACCAAGACTACCATTTCCTCGCCTGATTGCTCTTTCGAATCGAGAACCTGGCATATGAGGTTGCTGAACCACGCTGCGACATAGTCTGTCCCGGGACGCGTTCCCGTGAGCGAATCGCATTGTCCCGCCTATCGTCCCCGAACCCCGATTCGGGACGTCGTACCCGATTCATGGGACGGGGCACCGTTCCCCGTTCCCGGCTACTATGGGTAGGACGCTTGGCGGACGGCGTCCCACTGGCCATGCTTGGAGGAGAAGGTCTGGAACCGGAATTGCTTGTCCATGACGAAGAGCTCGTAGGAGCCACCGCCGCTGACGCTGAGGAAGGCGTGCACGTGTGACACCGACACGGCGGGATTAGGGAGGGAGGTTCGGTGGCCGGTGGTGGTGTCGCAGACGCGCAGCTCGGCGTTCTCGGGCTCGGGGAAGGATCCGAACCGGCGGAGGAGGAGCAGGTGGCCGCGGGACGCCACGGGCTCGAAGGAATCAGGTAGGCTGCAGGCGAGCAGGCGCGGGTGGAGCCAGATCGAGGATGGCGTGTGGATGATGTGGTGATTGTGGACCATGCCGGGGCCGTATGTCAGGTAGGAGACGCCGATGAGGAGGGCCGGGTCGAAGCCGCAGCCGCCACCGTTGGCAGCCGCTGCTTGGAGCTCGAGCCGGCCGCGGAAGGCCGGGTCGAGGATGGAGCGGCGGAGGAGTTTAGAGGCCCTGGTGCACCGGACGATTGTAGTCACGTCAGAGCGCGCGACGATCTCGAGCAGCACGTCCATGGGCAGGGGTTCCCTCATCGAGGTCGGTGCGGATGCCGCCGGCCGGTTGCACTGCTGGGGAACGCCTCCTTTGGTCGACATCGTCGGCGGCACTGCAGGTGTTATGCGCGTGTTAGATTGTTTCTCTCGACGATGGATATCCACGCGCCTAACTTCCTGTTTTCGCTGGAAACGATTAGATCGTGGGGTAACTGGACTCTGTTTTTTTTCTTTCATGGTACTGTCTTTGTGAATTATATAACCCAACGGCGCGTTTCAAAATAGCGGTCTTTTCCTCGCGGGCCGATCGACAAGACCAAAACCCAGCTGCACTAGCTTTTTTTTCCTCAGCAAAACTTGACCTGAGAGGTGCTTGCGATTGTTCCTGAGAAGAACAGGGCATGTAATTCATCCAAATAGTACATCGTTTTCGAAGCCAGCTACACCAGCTTTGTACCGTAGATTTTGTAAAGTACTAGGAACGCATTGACTCATGCTGGTCGGTCGCGTCAACGCGCGGGTCGATTTCTTAACAGCGACGAAACCGATCGAAACTTCCACGAAGCACAGGTTAGTTACGATCGTGTCAGTATCTTATTCCTATTCCTAGCACACGCGAGCGACGGAGCAGAGTAGACACGATAGGTAGCGACAGAGCGTCTCCATCAGCTGATCAGCTGGTTTATTTTGATTTGCTTTTTTGCTCTCACACTAGCCCAAACACCGCAATGTTTGCAGATGTTTCAATTCTAGATTAAGATTTCAGGATCTATACAAATAAGGAAGGAAATCAAGCATATTGATGATAATTGGAGCAAATTAAGAAATTCTGAAAAAAAGGAAATTATAAACAATTCGCAGAAGACCTTAACGACCAAGTGTATGGTCATCACGATCGTACTAGCCGTCGTACCAAGCGCCGCCACCTTCAGCCCTTTGAAAGGCGAAATTTTCGTGAAGCACCTAGGGCTAATAACCTACAGAAAGAAAGAACAGAACCTCCATAGCTTCCATCGAAGAGATCAAAAGTGAGAATGAAGAGATCCGGGGAAAAGAACCATCTACGAGTTCTGCCGGAGATCGCCGTCCTCAACATCTTCCATTCCACCACCATTCCACCACATAGAGAGATACAGAGATACATTGTAATAAGATTACGGTTTTGAGACTTTCATCTAGATTAAACTCCGGATTTGGTACTTATTTATCTACGAATTATTGTTGTTTCCTACGGCAATGTTAAGATGAAAATTTCCCTTTCAAGTACTGAGTTTATGCCTGATATGTCTCTCATGTGCGAGTAAACCTCCAATGTGTGCGGATATGGGGGACTGGTGAGATGTGTTTGTGCTTATTTATTCCATAATATTTGTGAGAGTATTTTGAATATTGTTTATAGGATTATTTGTCTATGGTTTGCATAATGCATGGTATGTAGGGCCCAGGTAGCATGATCCAAAAAGGCCTACATAGACAATCACTTGTTTTCCAACAAATCTGTGACCTCCAAGGTGGCGGGTGGAGATAGCTACAAGGAGTGAAGATAGTAAGAGGAACACAAGAAGCCAAATAAACTAAAGCATTGTTCTAACATATATGGTTTTAAATATCTTAACTAACCATGACATATGGGACACAAATGCAGGACAATAGTGATGAACAATCCAGGCATGGAGATGTTCAACTACTCAAGGGTGGCTCGCCTACCGACTACGCAATGACAAGAATATGAATCACAAATCGACTTCCACCATTTGGCACATTCACCGGAACCATGA